>JASDQU010714424.1:0-11168 GCA_032191745.1 Picea mariana
GAAACCACCTGCTCCAGCTGTTTTCTCCCAACCCTTCCCCTCTCAAAAACAGACCCAATTGGTCATTCATGAACAACCCTCTCCTTCTACTATGTCTTATGTATTGATGTGTACTGGCGATTCAAAGAAGAATGACATTGCACTCACCACTCGAGCCAAAGATTATTCTCCCTCTAAGGAGAAGGTTGATGACCCACCTCCTTCATTGGTACAACCCTCTCCCGCGACTCCACCTACCAACGGTCCTCTTCATCTTGAATGACCGAGCCTTGACACAGATCTTCAACCCCCTCCAAAGGGCGTCATTTGGAAATCGGCTTTCAATCCCCATGCTCGTGTTGCCTAGAACTATAGCATTGTTGAAGATCTGGCACAAGCACCTTCTACGATGTTAGCCCTCGAAGTCCTTCAAAGTTGTCCCACACAACGGAAGGCACTATTGAAAGATATAGGTGGAATCGACCCGACGGACACGAATTTAATAATTTTTTACTTGGAAGATCACATCCCAAGATTACCTCCTCAACTCGCGTTCCAAATCCAAGTGATTGTCTCTGAAAAAAACATTTGTCGAACCATTATCGATGAGGGTGCCTCGACGTGTGTCATGTCTCTTACCTGCTGGAAATCCATTGGCTCTCCCTCTTTAACTGAATCCCAGAACACTCTCAAAGCCTTCAATGGCTCCGATTTTAATCCCTACGGTGTCTTTCCTTCATTTTCAATCAGACTAGAAGGAAAAATGGTCCAAGTCGAAGTGGAAGTCTTTGACACTCCTCTCGATTACAATCTTCTACTTGGTCGTAGCTGGATCGATTCCATGCGCGCAGTTGCGTCGACTCTTTTTTGTGTTGTACGTTTCCCACATCAAGGGAAAGTAGTCACCGTCAACCAATTAACCTTCTTTAACTCGGATACCTGTACTGGAAATGTACCATTCATCACTAAAACCCCATCGGGTTACGAGAATGTCGATGTAGGCCTTCTCAAAGACTCTTCATTGATGGGTACTTTCCCCTTTCCACCACCCGATGTTCCACGCTCGTCCGTTGCTTCAATCAACATGATCTCCACCTCGATTCACAAAACTCCTGCGTCTTATGACCCATGGATGGTACCTGACCATGGAGATCATCTTCGTTATGGCAACGAAATGTCATTAAGCCCGGTCAAATCTTCCTATCAGGCCATTCAATCGGCAACCCCTTCTACCCCCTCTCTTGGTGCATTATCTCCAGATCCTTTCCGGGTCATTTTTCCCATAGATGAGATGATCATGTCTATCATGGAAGACACCCCTTGGGATGATGGACATCACCGTTCTTTCCTCTTCCTAGAGCAACATACCATCAATAACTACCAACGGATCGTGACCCCGTCGACCGTTGTCATCATTTCAACCATTCCCGATTCCACACAGGATGTGTTTTTCAAAGGGAACTTAAGCAATATCTCACCCACTATTCCCCTCGACATATCCATGAAACCTGGAATTGTCAAGAATGTGCATATCAGAGCTTCGTGTTCCCCTGACGAAATCATCACCTACACGACACTTTTCAAAGAGTTTTGTGACGTCTTCGCCTGGAGCTATGAAGAAATGTCGGGGATTGACCCCGACATTGTGATACATGAGATCTAGACATACCCCGATGCTAAACCCGTCCAGTTCACCCACGTAAAGCAGAGACTATCAAGCTTGAAGTCGAGAAACTTCTCAACGCTGGCTTTATTTACCCGGTGGCCCTCATTGACTGGGTTTCCAATCTTGTCCCGATCGACAAGAAACAANATTGTCCTAAGGACAACTTTCCTACTCCCTTCATCGATCAGATTGTCGATGATTACGCCGGAAGAGAAATCTTCTCTCTGATGGATGGTTTCTCTGGATATAATCAAATCAATATTGTTCCCGAGGATCAACATAAAATGGCTTTTATTTTTCGTTGGGGCACGTTCGCCTATCGGAAACTCCCTTTTGATCTCAAGAACACTGACACAACTTTTCAACGCGCTATGTCTTATGCCTTCCATGATATTAAGCACATCGTGGAACCATATCTTGATGACTTACCCATTCATTCTATGTGCCGAGTCGATCTTCCAATCCACCTCCAAGCCATTTTCATCTGATGTCGGTTTTACCACATACGCTTGAACCCTCACAAGTGTGTTTTTTGCGTGGAATCCGATCGACTTCTAGGCTTTATTGTTTTACGTTAAGGGATTGGGGTAGATCCTTTAAAGGTTGAGGTGATCCTTAATCTCCCTCCTCCTTCTACACTTCACCGGTTACAAAGTTTGCAAGGGAAAGCAAACTTTCTTCGTCATTTCATCCCCAACTACGTCGTGATAACTACATCGTGATCCTTTGAAGCTTTGAAACTGTCCCTAACATGTGCTCCGCTTCTCTTCCCCCCCGATTACAGTCACGATTTTTTCATCTACCTCACAGCCTTGGATTACACCATTGGTATGGTTCTTGTCCAAGAGGGATATTCTCACGACGAACATGTTATCTACTACTTGAGTCAAAGTCTAACACCTACCGAAACTAAGTATTTACATGTTGGAAAACTGGCCTTGGCAGTCGTCCAAGTAGTTCAACGCTTCTGGCACTATATCCTCTCTCGCAAGACTACAGTGATTTCTAACTGCAACACATTCTCACACGTCAATTGCTAGGGGGAAAATGCTCTAAATGGATCATGATACTCGAGGAGTTTTACTTGGAATTCGAACGAGCCAAGTCCAAGAAGTCCTTAGTGTTTTCTGAGTTGATATGCGACTTTCCCCACTCTGAAACGGAAAATGTAGCAATCGATTCATTACCTGATGAATCCCTTTTCCTAATTAGTTTCGATGATCTTTGGTATGGAGATATCATCATATATCTCCAAACCCAGACTTTCCAGCCTAATATTTTTAGTACTGACCGACATCGAATACGCTACCAAGCTCGTCAATATATTATCCTCAGGGATACTCTTTATTGTCGTGGGATTGACTCGGTTTTTCAATACTGCCTCATGTTCGACGAAGATGAGAAATCCTTAAATGACTGTCATTTTGGAGCCTATGGTGGTCATATGTCTGGGTATGCTACTACCTAGAAGATCTTACGAGAAGGGTATTTTTGGCCTTCTTTATTTAACGACTGCATAATCGTCGTCCAAAAATGCCACACTTGCCAGACCTATAATCATAAGATCCTGTCACATCCTGCTCCTCTTCACCCTGTGGTCTCCGTTGGTCCCTTTGCAAAATGGGGCATCGATTTCATGACATGTCACCCCCACTCGGCCGGGGGGCATGGATACATTATTGTAGCCTTAGATTATTTTACGAAATGGGCCGAGGTGATGTCGACATTTGACAACACTGGAAAGACCGCAACATTATTCATTTTTAATCACATCATAGCTCATTTTGGTGTTCCTCAGGCTATTGTCACTGATCATGGTAGCCACTTTAGAAACTTCATGATGTCTGAACTCACTGAAAAGTTGGGTCTTCGCCATGAAAACTCAACACCCTATTACCCACAAGCCAACAGCCAAGTCGAAGCAATTAACAAAGTTCTCATAACCATGCTCCAACGAATGATAGGGATTCACAAAACAAGTTGGCACACAATGTTTTTTTCGGCATTGTGGGCTTACCGAACATCCGTCAAGTCCTCTACTAGGTTTATACCTTTCCGGTTAGTCTATGGTTTTAAAGCCATTCTCCCAATCGAATGTGAGATACCCACTTTAAAACTAGCTTATGAACTCCTACCAAACACTTTTGCTGAGGAAGAACGTCTATTATATCTGATGCGATTAGACGAAACTCGACGCGATGCTATCCTAGTCATAGAAGCTCAGAAAAAACGTGTCAAGGCCCAATACGACAAACATGTCAAGCCCCACATTTTCTGCGAAGGAGATCTGGTTCTCCTCTATGAACAAGATCGAGATATGCTAGGAGCTAGAAAATTCGAAGCCATGTGGTGAGGTCCTTATATCGTTAGACAAGTTTTGGAAAAATGGGCTTACGAGTTAGTAGATTACGATGGTATCCCTTTGAGTGAACCTAAAAATGGGTTGTACTTGAAGAAGTACTATGCATAAGATCACCTGTGCACGAGTACCTATATTTTTATTGTATTATACTTCTTGTGTGACTGTAGTTTTCTTTTGTCGTTATCTGGTCTCTACTCTTATGTGACGTTGTGTTTGATTTCCACATGTCGGAGTCTTCGCTACCCTACATTGGGTTCGTTGATGGCCCTAGACGTAGTACTCAGAACCTTGCTTCCGCTGCATGGGCAATTTACGCCCCTACAAACAAACTTGTCTCTTTACGAGGTGTGTGCCTCGACCGTGCAACCAACAATATTGCATAGTATAGCACCATTATCGAATTGTTGATTGATGCTATCTCCCTCGGAAATTGTCACTTGGTTGTGTGACTCGATTCGCAGCTCGTAGTACTACAGTTAAGCAATGTCTATACTATTCGAAGTCCTACTTTGTTACGGGTATATTTTCGAATTCGCCTCTTGGAATGTTATTTTGATTATATTGAATATCAACATATTCCTAGATGTCTAAATACATTAACTGATGCATTAGCTAACTATGTATTAAACAAACATTTGGGTAATTTATAAATCAATCACATCAATTTTCCACACAACACAAGATAAACCGGTAGAAGCTGTATGTATATATAACGATCAAAAAAGTTTTTTACAAAAAGTTTTGTCTGAGGACCAAAATTTCAAAATCTGAAGCCCATAGCTTCTACAAAAGGACGTCATGGATGGTGCTCATGGTAACACACAACTGCCCAGGAAAACCTACGAAGCAGTCGACCAATGGACTCTGACACTCCTACTGTGTGACGTTGATAACGTCGTGGAACCTCTCCAAGAGGCATGTCTGGAATGTTTGTTGTCAAACCCTCCAGGTTTTGTTCCATTGCTTCGTAAGCTTCAGCGTCCCATCGTGGCACTGGAGCCACCTCTCCTCGTCGCTGAATAGGAGAAGTACCAGGTGGTCGGTAAGGCCCCACGTCTGTGTCATCAAAAAAGAATTTTGTAATTAGACCTTGGACGAACATAAAAACATTTGCATATGATAAAATTCACAAAAACATTTAAAAAAATAAAAAATGTGTACTTCTTACCAAGATCCCCCCACTGAGCGCCCTCAGGTAGGGCCAAGTATGAATCTCCTCGGAAGTCCAACCCAACACAAGCATAATCATCGACCATCAGCATCTGTGGTCGCAACCAGTTGAAGAAGGCATCATTGTATTTGATAATTGGTCCAGCTACGTGCCGGGCCATGAGCTGACACCACCTCAGCATTCTTAGATCCGTTGGAGATAGTAAACCCCACTCAACCTGTAACCTCAGCAAGGGAACCCTCTCAAGAAAGAAGGACACCAACAACGACCCATACCCAAATTGCTTCATATTGCCTCGCCTGCATTTGGTTAACTACCTCTTCACACTACAAAGAACTGCGTCCACCCAGTTAAAAACCCAACGCTCAGTACACTATATGGCATACTGAAAGTAGATATGAAGAGACATGTGAGGAGCAGCACTCCTAGCCATATGAGCAATGGTGAATAAAATAGTGTGAAGGGTAAAATATCGCACTCCCCAAATGGCTACCTTTCCTTTTCTCCTTTCCGCCTCTGGAACACAGTGCAAACGACAGTATTCACTCATGGGCAGCCCACCACCTTTGCTACCAGTCAGGCTCGTGTGGTACCCACGCCGTGAAAATCCTATCAAGAAGTAAATTTCCTCGATATCCAAGGACAATGTGTGGACCCCTACGTGGAATACTTGTTGGTCCGGGTCCCACATATGCACAAGGTACTCCAATAACCTGACTTGGGCCCTCATACCTAGGATACGAAAGAATTTCAGGAGACCATAGCCTTGCAAAGCAGCAACCGTGCCCGGATGATTCCCGACACTAGCATCATATTCTTCATGCTCTCTTTCACGCCATTCCAGAACCATGGTGATAGCCAAATACCTGCATAAGAAATATAAGAAGGTCAACAACTCTATTCAACATTTGGTATCTTCTTCATTGAGCAAACTTCAAAAAAAAAATCCACTTTGCGATTCTCGCAGGTGCCCTTTAGGCACAGTGCGAGGTTCTCAAAGGTGCCTTTGGGGCCACCTGCGAGAATGAGGCATTCTCGCAGGTCCCATGTGGCCAGCCTATGACAATGGCTGAGCGCAACTTTAACCCCTAAAATAAACTCAAAAACATGATTTTTGCCAATGAAAATGAAAAATCAAACGATGAAAACATAGAGAACAAGGAGCTTAACTCACTACCGAAGACGGTTCGTCGAATGGATGCTCATAACTCCCACAATCGAACGCCAAAATTCAAGGGAAAAAGAGGGGTTTTGGGCTCAAATATTGGTAAAGTTAAATTGACTATGGTAAAAAGAACTTTTACCCCCTTATATTTACTTTTGCCATTTGTTATTGGATTTTATAATTGTTTTATTTCTTAAAACCTAATGCCTAATGCCCCTATGAGTGTGACTTTTGCATACATGGCGATTTCGATGTTTGTACACAGGGATACAGATATTTTTTCTCTTTTTCATCGTGTGTTTTGATGGTTTTTTATGGTTTTTGCACAAAACCTCGAGCTTGGTCTTTTTCCGTTCTCACGCTCGAAAATACATGAGAACATGATCGAGCACACTTTTATCACTTTTTCGGGCTCAACAAGGTTATACGAAAAAGGAACCCCCCTGGAGTCCTCTTTAAGCTCTTTTCAGACTCTCTAAACATGAAAAGATCGCCGAGTGACCATGCTATTTTCACGCTCGTTAAAGTATTTGAAGAAAGCATCTGTTGGGCGATAATTTATCTTTTTTTCGGTCTCATCAGACTGCTTTACGAAAAAGGAACTGAGAGAGTTCTCTTTTAAGTGTTTTTCTAGACTCTATAATCATGAAAAACCTTCGAGTTTTCTATCTTTGGAGTCATTAAACAAACATCGACAGACCCATAATGGGACCAGACCACTCCTTCCTAGGGTTCGTTAAACATACTCCGAAGGACTCATACGAAGGATGAGCTTACATCAACAAGCATATGTTATCCTCCTCAAGCTTGCGTAAAAATAAAGAGGTACTCACTAGAAATGGTGGGGGGGAATTTGGGAAAGGGATGTGTTTTCGTATTTATATTGATTGGCAATAAGTGTCGCTCTTGAACATGACACCCCCCTATTCATTATTTGAAGCAGGTTTAGGATATCCATTTGTCTCTCATTCGATTTGCTACAAGGTCATACCCTGCATCGTCTCTGAGTCAATGCTGCCAAATCATTGGTCGTGTCGTTCATATGTTCAAGAGAAGTCCATCTGAAACCTCTATTGAGTCGACCATCTGCAGTTGTCCATTCTCTCTGTGTCGGCCTTCCCTATGTCTAGTCCAAATTACATCATACTATGTATCACCTTCAAAATCAGTTACTCATTTCGTGTCATTCATGGGGGATACATCAAGGCCCTCCTATGACGAGTTTTGTTCCGTTGACTCCAGCTCATTATCCAGAAACAAGACTTAGAAATTCATTGGTACCTTGGAACTTACATGCCTCAATGGCAGGTTTCCTCGCTTTCGACAGTGGGTTTCCATCATTGACCCCTGATCGAAAGGTTCCATCGGTTGTTCGACCTCAACTAATTCATTCACATTCGGTGGATTGTACTAGTGTACCTTGGAAATCATTGACATTAATGGTGATTTCCCTCGCACTTGTTAACGGTTCCATCAATGACCGGTAATCAAGTGGTTTCTACCATGTTTGACCTCAACACATGTAATCACATGGTTAGATTCGTAATTTTGAGCAACGGGACTGAAGACCCTGGATCTCATCTCTTTTGTCCAGGTTGTGATGGAATATGTATAATTTGCTGACACATAGATCCACTTTGTATGTCTTGTGGCTATGTCATCTCAATTCAAATTTTCTTGCATAGATCCACAGTGTATTTCTGGTGGCTATGCGATATTTTGACGAAATGGATCCACGGTGTATGATTGGTGGCCATGACCTATGCTTATAATTTCATATGTCCCTGATCTGAGTATGTGAATGCCTACCTCAGAACTAGTATGATATTCTACAAATGCTTGGTTGTTCGCAAGATTCTGATTAGGTGCGCTCCTGGTTTCTGACACACACACGCAGCTTACAAAGTATTTCGGTTGTCACTAATTCTGGCCTCATACTTTGGGGGGCATTATGTTACCCATGATTTTGGTAATTCTGATGATGTATTAACAATAGGGTACTCAGGCTCCCAACAAGAACTTTCTCCTAAGAAAAGTGACATTCATCTCCTTCCAGAAAACATATTTTTGAAGAGAGTTCGCAGGCTTCTTATAGCCTAGGGTGCGAGAATGACCCATTTTCTCAGGCTGCCTTCAGCTAGGGTGTGAACTTCTCGCATTGTGCTATATATCTAGGGTGTGAACTTGTTCTCAAGATTGGAAAAAGGAAGAAGTCTCGAGGGTTCTAGAAGGGAATCTTTTAGAGAATGGGTTGGCATTCGAATGGTTATCATTTTATTGGTTTCCCTGATTTGGTGGGATCATTCTCATCTATGCAACTATCTCATCCTCTCCTATATATTGATAGGATTCTCATGGAAAAGGTTAAGCAAGATTAATTGGAGAATTGGTGAAGGAATTGTGTGAAGAACCCAACTTGAACAGGAGCTTGGAGACTATAGCAAGTCGATCAAGAGGATTCAGATATTCTTTGTGCAAGAATCGAGCAAGTGTGTATGTTGGAACCAAGAGTCATTGAAAGGAAGCTTGCAACATCAAGGCGATCAGGTTGTATCTTCTACTTTCGATTAATATGATACAACGGCATTGCCTTTTCCCATAAAGTCATTCTTACTTTATTGTGTAATTCCTTGATCATACACATAAGTTGACAATTGAATATATTTTTCTATCTTCACTTTCGTTGGTTTGTGTTGTCTTGGTCTTGACCTCACGAGAGCACCAGAGCGAAGCGAGAGCAACAGAGACCCTAGGAAGCGATACAAAGGTATGTCACTTGTTCCTCCTTACTATCTAATTCGATGGTCATAACTTAGGGAAAGAGTCATGTCCTGTCCTGTTTTGTTCTAGATCCAAGTGGATCTAAGGAGATCTGTTAGTGTCCGCACCTACCGATTAGTTCGATAACAGTTCCCGAATTAGTTTTCTTAAAAAGAGCAGTTTCTTGACTTAGCTATTTTTTGGATCATGGGTTGTTGGGTTGGGTACCTATTGTTTCGTGGTCTACAAATAGCACCTAGACTTCCACGATATACAAATTGACAAGCAGTTTTGTGGACTAGTTGAATTTTTGGATCGCAGGTTCTCGGGCTGAAAATCAGGCTTTTGTTGTTCTGTGGCCTACAAAAATAAAATATGTGATTTGATGAAGTAGATATATAGAGCATGCACAGAATATTCATTCTGGGTTGTCGGGGTTGCGGGATGAAAATTGTGCTTGTGTTGTTCTGTTTCCTACAAATAGCATCGAGAGTTCTGCGATATACAAATTGAGAAGTTGTTTTGTGAACTATTTGAAATTTATGGGTCACGAGTTGTCGGACTGGCGGGCTGCAAATTGGGCATCTATTGTTCCGTGGTCTACAAATAGTGCCTAGATTTTCGCAATATACATATTGACAGTCAGATTTGTGGATTACTTGATGTTGAACCCACTCGTGTCGAATAAGCAAATTGAAATAATAAATTGAATAACTTATTTTTGTATCGATAAAATAATTTATAATTAAATAAAGCAAGTTTAGCATTCCCGAAATCAGTTTTCCTTTTTACATATGTTGGTGGACAAAAAAAGAAAAAAAATAGTACTGACGTCTGTTACATAGGCTGGTGAACATAAGCATGAAAAAAATTGCGCTGTGGAATTAGGCGGGTTATCGGGCTGCCGACCTTAAATGTGGGCTTTTGTTGTTCCTTGTGCTACAAATAGAAGGTAGAGTTCCGCGATATACATATTGACAATTGGACTTGCGGAGTATTTGAATTTGGAGAGGCTTGTGTCGAATAAGAAAATTGAAATAATAAACTCAATAACTTATTTTAATATCAATAAAATCGTTTATAATTAATTTAAAAAAATTTAGCATTCCCGAATTAGTTTTTCTTTTTACATATGCTGGTGGACAAACACAGGAAAAAAACATAGTAATGATCTCTGTTACATAGGTTGGTTAACATAAGCATGAAAAAAAAACATTCCCGAATTAGTTTCTTTAAAAGAGCGGGTTCTTGAGTTGACCAGTTTTTGGATTGTAGATCTATATCCTACAAATAGCATTGACAGTTCCATGATATACAAATTGACAATTGGAGTTGCGGACTATTTGAATTTTAAGGGGCTTGTTTTCAAAAAATTTAGCATTTGTGAATTAGTTTTCTTTAAAACAGGCACTCATCGACACAAGAAACTAAAATTTATGAAATTATAGGTTCGTGGAGACCATAAACTATACATAAAAAATACATAACTCTGTGTACATACTCTCTATGAAATTTTACGAACACATAAAAGCAAGAAAAAAACTAGTATTCCTGAATTAGAGAATGGAGGGAACCCTGAATCGAACCTTGTCCAGTTTTTGGATCGCGAATTCTCGGGTTGGGGACCTGAAAATGGAGCTTCTGTTGTTCCATGTCCTGCTGGCAACGTCTGTTACAAATGGTGGTGGAAAAAAGGACCAAATAAATTGCATTCCCGAATTACTTTTCTTTAAAACAAGGGCTAGTGGATACAAGAAATTGAAATGTATCAAATTATAGGTTCCTGGAGAGCATAAATTACACATACCAAATATGCAATTTTTTAAATACCACCCACAGTTCGGCGATATACAAATTGAGAATAAGATTTGCGAACTATTTAAATTTTAAGGGCTTTTGTGGCAAAAGTATGAAGCACAAGTGGTAAAGATCCAACAAATGACGTATTCTCTAGACGTTTGAGTACAAAAAAAGTAGCGAACACAATTTCAGGACATTTATATAAAAAATAATGAAACCTGTTAGATATTCCTGGAAATTATATATATATATATATATATATATA
>JASDQU010714426.1:9577-20626 GCA_032191745.1 Picea mariana
TGGATGTATTAATGTATTGGGTATTTTGAGGGGTTCTCCTATTATTTAAAAAGTTATCATGTAACTTATCTCTCTTATATTTATTGGAGTTATTCTCCACATTAAAATTAATGTACATGGTGTGTACTTCTAGTTTATTCTGGTATTTTAAGCATTTGGATCATAAGATTTGGTATCAGAGCATCAAGCCTAGGGTTTTGCTGCTTCAAGAGAGTCATATTGACATTTTCACTATAACTTTTTTTTGCGAAGTTTCAAACTGTGAAATTTTCATAATATTGATAAGACATAACTAACTATGTTTGATAAAAAATTTAGGTACTGGTTCGTTATTCTTTCTTTTATATAGCCCATGGAAGTGAGGGTTTGTGACTAGTCCCAAAATCTGTTTCAAGCAAGTCATCTTGGAATTTTTGCTATATATATATATATATTGGGATGCTTTAGATGAGAAATCTTTAGGATACCTAGGAAACATATTGAAGTACACTTGATAAACATTTTAGGTTCTATTTCATTCTAATTAACGAGATACATTCTATTGATGTTAAGGATTTTTACTAGCCTTGAAATCAGTCTCAAACGAGTCATTTGGGTAATTTCGCTATAAATTTTCCTTGATGATGTTTTAGATTGTGAAATTTTTAGGATCGTAAGGAGACATAGTGAAGTACTTGCGATAAGAAAATTCAGATTTTGGATTGTTTCAATTTATGAGATATAGGTTGTGGAAGGTAGGGGAATTTGACTAGTCTTAAAACTAGTCTCAAATAGGTGTTCTGGGTAAAACGATAATATCTTAAGTTTGGAAAGTCTGAATTGAGTGTCAATAGTTTCTTTGGAAATAAAGAACATATTATTCCAGGTGAAAATTTCATAAACACATCAGAAATATTGGATACATGGCATTCTGTACAAGTTCGCTCTGTAAAATAGGTCAAAAATCAACAAGTTTTGGGAAAGATGCCATAAGTTTCACTTGGAATATCAAATTTTGGTCATACCCATGGCATTACAGAGAAGAAATATCAGAGTAATACAGGATAAAATTTCAAATTCATAAGGACAAAATTTTAGAGATACATCAGAAGGAAGGTTGGCTAGAAGGACAAACTCTAATTCAAGGTTTTCAAAGGTATGTTCACTTCAAACTATCATAAATTTTGATTGGGATGTCTGATTGAGGTGATTCAAAAGACATTGGAAAGATAAAACATAGGAGATTATATTGGAAAATGACTTCTAATATAATTAGGTTGTAATTTGATTATTTTTGTTAAGCCTCACTTAAGAATCAATGGAAATACCTAGATTTATAGGAGATGAAGATAAATATAAAATCAATCTCCTGGAATGGTTGGGGAGGGTAAAATAATATTGTAATGGGGGCAAGTATTAATTTTGATGGTAAATATTGTGAGTGGTGGAAGAGTGTTAATAATAGACAAAACATCACATGGGAAGTATTTGAAGAATTGTTCTCATGAAATAAATGGATCGAGGACTTCAAACTAGAAGTGATGCATAAAATTGAAGAATATTTAAAAGAAGAAAAAGAAGACGTCAAGAAGAAGGGTGATGATCTATCTAAGATACAAGACCTTAATGAAGCACTCATTAAGCAGGTTCAAGAATTAAAAAAGGCAAAGAGTAGAAAAGGAAAGTGGGAAAATGACAAGTCAAGGGAAGAATTGAAAAAGAAAGATGTCAAAATATGTATATTAAGAAACTATAATAAAAAACTATTGGATGAGGTCAAGAGATTGAAAGAAGAAAACAAGCATGGTCAAAATCAACAAAAAACAAGGATCTTGGATGAGGAGACTACCAAAATACTTGAAGAGGAAATTTGCAAGAAGGTTGAGGAATCCCTAAATATTGATGAGGTAAAATTAAAAATGCAATCTAGAATTGAAGAAGGACGTAAGAATTTGATAGATGGGGTCACATTTCAACTTCAAAAGGAGAAATAAGAAAATATTCAGGAAGGTCTCCATAATATATTTGAAGAAGTTGAACTCCATCTAGAGGATGTACACTCCTAATATGATGGTATCATCTCCAAGGATAGAGTAATCAAAGACCAAGAAAAGAGAATAGAGGATGCCATTATCTCTGAAAAGAAGACAAATGAAATTAGTGTGTAGGGAGAAGGATAACCATCAAATGTGAAACCATATCAACACCCTCATTACCAAGAAAGATTCCAATAAAAACAAGAAGATCGATATCAACATTATCAAGGAAGAAGATGGAATATTCATCAATATTCATGGAATAACGTATCACAAAACCATTATTCAATAGGATATTATCAGAGACCAACAACTACTACAAATTGGAGAAGTTACAACAACAATACATGGAATCAAAGGAAAGCAAATTATGCAATAAATAGCTATCATTAAGACCAAAAATAATTGAGATTGGATGGATGGATCATCATCAATGGAAAGAAGAATGTGGAAACTAAGAAAAACATATTACTTGGTTTCGTCACATGTAAAGCCTTTACATCTTTGAGGACAATTTTTTTTGGAGGGTACCATGATAATACCCCAAGAAGGGCATATATAGGTTTAAATGTATATGATATGACCCCAAAGGGGCATATATGGGGTTAAATGTACATGTAATGTGTAAATATATATGTAATAGGGCCAGCCTAATAAAAAAGGGGCCACTTGTGCAATGTGTGAATAGGTATATATAGAGATCATGTAGTCATTATTGAGGACATGCAAATAGGGATGTATTAATGTATTGGGTATTTGGAGGAGGTTCTCCTATCCTTTAAGAAGTTATTGTGTAACCTATCTCTCTTATCTTTATTGGAGTTGTGATCCATGTTAACATTGGTATACATGGTGTGTACTTCTTTTTTATTCAAACATTTTTATCATTTGGTACATAACAAGTTTTGTTGTTTAGTTCATTCAAAAGTAAATGTGCTTTCTCCCAATCATGTACTCTTAATTTTGGAAACCTGGAGTTTTGGTATTTAATGATATTGATCATTCTGACTGGGCACATGAATCACCTAGAAATTGAAATAGACTTGATCTCTATTTGGTATATAATTTTCAAAATCATTTTCTTTATGTCTAATATCTTACAATGATAAATAATTACATGCTAGTACTTACTTTCTTAGAAACTGCTATGTCTTTGCGGTATGAATTTGAATGGATGGGAAGTAATGATACCCATTGAATTCAATAGTTTATCTTACCATCTTAGTATTCTCTAGTCCTATCCTCTAGTGACACCAAATACCAGGGTGTCACTTTGGTGACTACTTTCTAGTATGTAATACAAGTAGAACTTATTAATTGCTTGTGCTTGGTATTTGATGAGTGTTGGAGCAGGATATTTTGGGACCAGTTTTGGGAATCGTGTAGGAGTAAACTATGTGAAAAGATGATTAAGGAACAATACACGCAGAAGAAAGGAAAACAATTATCACATTTTCAGGAGTCGGCGCGCGCGGAAGGAGAAAGTTAGTTAGAAGTAGTTAGACCTTTTGGTCCATTTTGTAATGGGATAATCCCTAGTGTCAATGTATAAATATGTAATGGTATTTTGGGTAGAACGAAAGTGTTGAAGAGTATGTTATGGATGAATTATTTCTGAGCTAAGTGTGCACCATATGCAAAAACAGTAAGGGAATGTTGGGTTATAATTGAGATATCTTGTATGAGCGCACTGCACACCTTTTGTAAGAGATGATGCTAAATGGAAATATAAGAAGCCTACCATTGTGGATGTAGCCCGGTTTGGGGTGAACCACATTAAATATCTATGTTATGATGTGTTTTTTTTTTTGTTTTGTTTATGGCGCACACGTAATGTATAAATGGTTAATATGAAAATGTTATATGATGGTTATGTGCACATGATGAATGTTCTAATGAATGAATGTTAAGTATGACGAATATGATGAATGCCTCCCATTCCCCCATGATTTCATAAACCCAGTTCCTGTAGTCCCCATAGGTACCTCAGGTGAGACTTCACCTGCTTATGGGTGATGATGAAAGAGACAATATCTGTATGGTTTTGTTAGTGATTTAATGTTGAACCCCAGGTCTACCCACTGCACGTCAACAAATGGTTCTATTGCTAGGATCGGGATCTGTGACTGAGGGGAATGTGGAGACCTACTAAGGAGTATATTGGACAATGGTTGGACAAATTGAGTTTGTTGTAGATTAGAATAAGAATCCACAGATCAATGAAGAGAAATGGCTACAGAGGTATGTGTTTACATATTTGCATGAAATTTTCTTTGTTGATTTCCCGAATATTTTAGAAGAGTGGATCTAGAGATTAGTTGAACATAATGGAAGATTTCTCATTGTTGTTCCAAAAAATTGGATTCTTGAATTAATTCGACAAGTAAATACTATAAGTAATCAGGTATCACACACAATTGATTTCTAGTTGGATAGTATATTGGGAGGTTACATTACTGAATTTTCTGTAGAATGTACTCAGTCGTATAGTGTTGATGAAAGAGAATTCTTTAAGGGACCGTGTGGAAGATACTTGAAGTCACTATCTAATTGGATTAAGATGTTGTTGTGTGATAAGGGGGTTGTGAAGATGAAATCTAATTTCCCTAGTAGCTAAGCGCTTTCACGAATAAGGGGGACTAGGGGCTGACCAGGGAATGTTCTGAGTGTTGCAGGGAAGAATGAATGAGGAACGGATGGGATGATGATGCCGATAGAAGAAGAGTGTGAAAAAAACAAAGAGATTGGAGTATTGCGTAGTGGTAAGAGATTTAGGATGAATAGGAAGAGGAATGTGGTTGATAGAGAGGAGCAACATAGTGAGTTTGAAGAGAGAGACATTGGCGTAATATTCTATATCATACCATGCACAGAATGTCATCTTAGTACAATAGAATAAGATCACACTCAGGCCAGACTCTGCGTCGATGCCAGGACCCCTTATGCGTCTCCAAGGTATGAAGAAACTTTGTTGATTGTAGTGGGTAAGGGAAGTAAGGATAGCAGTTAAAAAAATGGAAGTAGTACAGTAACCCAACTTCAGATAGTATCACAAAGGAGGAATACCACACATAATATGATGGCAGGAGTAGATCCTACTTTAAGAATGCTTGTCTTTCACGAGCCAGGTTTAGAACATCCACAACAACATTTGTTCATTTTTTAGACAACATGGATTATGAATAATGTCCAAGATGATGATGCGAAGATTGCGCAGTTGGCAACTCTTGACGATAAAAATCGCAACTAGGAATTCACCCACAAAGTATTGCTAAAGCTTATTATTTATAAAATAATGATATATATAATACTAGTAGGTGGGACTCCCTTGTAGATTGGAGGATCATATGAGTTTCTTATTTGATATTTGTGATGTTGTTCGACATTTCTTACAGGGTTCTATGTGATTGATGATGAAATATTGGTTTTATTTGCAACATAATAACATATGGATAATGCGTATTATGTGTTGGTTCTGATTGCTCTAAGATCTAAATTCCATATTGAATGAATGGATTATATTCACTGTTATCACATTGCTATTAGTGCCATTATTTGTTACATGTTTCACCTGCACAAGACACATGTTAGTTGTGATAAGAGATAAAATAAATATGAGGAAACAATCAAAGGAAGAGGAGCTATCCTATACTATACTATGATATGCTACATTATATGCAAATGAAATTAAAAGGATTAGTGTTAGTCATAGATAACAAAGTTAATGGCTATACGATGTATTGAGTTATATGAAGGCACATTCGATATGTGTTATGGTATGTTTGGAAATGGTTAATGTGATATGGGGTGGCGCACTTGGAAAGTAATGGATGTTAGTTTCGATGCATAGATTAATTGAATGGATTAATGGATGGATGGTTGGTGTGTACTAAGTAATTGAATGAGTAGAGGATGGATGCAACATGAATTTATCGCACGTCACTCCATACCTCTCCCACTAGTCGTCACCCTATCTTGGCTATTGTTCAATTGTGTTTCGTTGTGGTTAAGCTCTGATTTTCAGGCGAGGAAAGAACTGCTTGACCAAGCTCGCGTTTTTAAGGATATTTGGTTACAGGTATGTCTTTTCCGCCATCCATGAACTCATTCTGGTTATGAAATAGATATTGGCTCGGTAATGTATTGGTCTGTGATTTTCTTAAGACCGGCAACTATGTAAACTTGTGATATTTCTCTGGAATGGTTGGTTGTGTGTATTCATTGTAAATGAGAAAATTGGATAGTTGAAGTCACGAATTCATTGATGATTTTGTGTGGTGGATGCCATGAAGGATCTCTGTTGTCTTATGGGTTTTGGTTGGAGGGTTTCATTCGGTCCAGACTTGTTGGTCGTGTCCACACAGTTCTTTTAAACATACTCAGTCATATTTGGTGTTACGGGGTTGTTGTGTTTGATTTTGAACCACCTTGGGTCACTGCATATCGTTTTCACTTGGTTGTGGGCTCGTTTATGTTATTGGTGTCTGCGCAGTTGGTTATGATGGCTATTATGACAATAGGCTTGCTTTAGGGTTGGTTGATATTTCATGGATCTGCATTTTTACCAACATTATTCGGTTTTTTGGGAAAACTACCAGGGTTATACCCATGCGTGTTCTCGGGGTTATTACTTGTGAGTAAGGAGCCTCTGCTCCTATGTTCATAGTCTCTCCTACCTAGTGTGAATTTTCACCCTGTCATACATGTTAATGGTTATATGGAATGTGTCTCAACCATGTTGTTTCAAAGGGTTCTCACCTGCTGTTGATATGGTCGACTCCAGTCTCCTTCTGTTTCAATGATCGAACAAACCCTTGACTGTTTTCTTGTTTTCGTTGGTATCGAGCCTGATTTTGATTAACTCAACAGTCACACTCTGTTGATCATATGGTTTACTATTATAGTTGTTGGGTAGTATTTCCAGTGGGGTTGATTATTGGCTCGTCCATGTTGATCATTTTAATTACAGAGTTGATGGAATAGCATTGAAAATGGTTTTTATTATTGGTATTTAGTCGTTGCATTGTGTATTATAACAGTCGAATCGATAGCTCAACATGGTTAATTGGTTGATTCGAGAAATGAAATGGGCACATAATTGCTGCCTCTTTTGTTGTAACAATTGGATTGTTAACTCAACATTGTTTTATGGTTTGATTGGGAGTATGCCTCTTTGCGTTATGTGTTGGGTTGTGTGTTTCCTACAACATGGTATAAGTTGAAATGATGGTTGTTGTTACTGTGTGTTTTAATTGTCAATCAGGATTATTGCAATTTAAAATCGTGATAGTTGTGACTTGGTTGTTTGTTGTGTATGTTTTATGGATATTGTGCATCATATCAAAAATGGGCATGGGTTTTATAACAGTATGGTTTCATTACAATTTAATTGTTAAATTGATTAGAGAAATGGAATCAGGCAGGATTTTAAAAGAACTTGTGCCTGTGTTTGATTTGAGGAGACAATTCATGGGCAGTGGTTGATGTTTTGATGTTGAACAGAGTGGAAACAAATGACTGTGTGTTCATTTGGAATTTGTTTTAAATATTAAATGGGACAAATGAGAGGAAACATAATTCTTATACAGGTTGTTTTGGAAGGCATGTTATTTTGAGTATGATGACACTGTGTTAAATATTTCAATGTGAACAGTGAGCAAGTGAACACACAGTAATGGTTAAATTATACACAGTGATTGTTTAATTGATCAAAGTAATTATTTGGTTAGTGTTGGATCATTTGCATTAAATACAAAATTGTTTTATGGATTACTTAATGGATTTTTCGAACAATATCCGTTCTTTTTCCCTACCACTATTTCACTTTTCCGCTAATTACAATCCCCTCGCCTTCCCATATCCATTATCCACTCCTTGTTCCTAAAATTTAATTATAGTTAAGAATAAATCTGTATTGTAACAGTTTAAGATCGGAAGGATGGATTACAATGATATGTTCTTTGGTTTACGTTACAATTGATTGTTTATCGTATGAGATGTAAACATGATCTTTTCCCCCTCATTTTAATTTTTTTCGCTCAATATAACCCCATGCATATCCCAGAACCTTCATTCACCCCCTGCTCATTGACAACTATTTAACAATTTGTATGGATTGGATTACATGAGTCTCATATGTTGCTCAGCCAAAATTTATTTCATATTTTAAAAAGGAGTTGTCATGTATGGTTGTTAAAGAAACTATTTGTTAATCAATTATGCATACATGAATGAGATTTTTCAGGGGGTAGACATGGCAGAGGTAACCAAGGAAGGGGTAACTAGAATAGGGGCCCTAGAAGGCCAATATTATCCATACACTTTGATGCAGACTCGCAAGAGTTAGGCCAGTTGTTTCAAGACGGTGTTTTTAACTGGATTTGGCAAGGAGTGGTCCAACCTAGGCCTAAAAGTCCTCCCTTCCAAGCTCCAAAGGTCCCTAATATTCACATGCCCCCTCATGTCTCATTGCAGCCTGAAGTTCTCGAAAATGCCGGATGGCAAGAGATTGTCCACACGACAGTCTCCCAACATCGTGGCTGGCCCAATTTGTCTTTACCTACTCCCCTGCCTATCAATCAAATTGTCCAAGATGCCCTTGTACACTCACAATTTCAGTCTTCCCATGTGAGTAAAAGGTTGAAAATCGAGGCCCACCATGCCCTTGACAAAGGAAAATCCATTGATGCCCCTTCCTCACCTTCCAATGGCTTTGATAAATCTGTGTCCTCGTGCATGCATTTGAATGATGATTTCTCTCATATGATTATCGAGATTAGGCCTAAAGGCTCAGCAAAACCAAAGACAAATCCAGAGAGATCAAAAGGTGACAACATCAACAAGGGAAGGATTGCATCTCACAGTGGAAAATATGGATTTTAAGTTTTTTTTTTTAATTTATAAATTGATGATAACATTTGACTTCTGGAATTTTGGACAACACATTATTTTTTGGATATATGAGTAACATATTTTGGAAATAATTTCAATTATTATTGAGATAAAATGTCAAATATGAATGTGATGATGGGAGTCACAAGAAGGGATGTTTTGTTTAATTAACTAGTTGTGTTATGATTGTTAAAAACTAAAGGGAGTCACAAGGGGTCCCACCTACTAGTTATTATTTATGTAAAAATCCTTATTATGATTATTACTTTTCCCCCTTAAATAAAAAAGTTGGTTGATTTTTTGTTAACTTAACTAATGAAGTAGTTCAACTACTTCAACCAATTCCAATTTTCTTAAAGGAAAAAGAAAAGGGAGGAACAAGAGGAGAATAGAAGGAGAAGCATACTAAGGTTTGCTCTTTGAGTTTTTGTTGAGATAATTCAGTTTTCATTCATTCCTTAATTCATTAGAAGCCTAATTCTTTTTTATGATAGCAGGGTCTTATTGTAGACAGTAAGATTCAGGGCTGAATTACATCATTCAGACACTTGTTTTTCAGAGGTGTTGATCTATCTTTGATAGTTTGTGTAGACTTGTTTGTTTGTGAATTAGTTTTCATGACTGACAAAGGCTATTGTGCAGAGTCTAGTGGGAATCAATCTATGGAAAGCTGATCCAACTTTTCAAGTTCAGTTTTTTATTTTCTATCAGAAGTCCTTTTGTATGTTTCATTGGGGACGTTTAAGTTTGACTTTGGTCCAAAACCTCCTCAGGAAATTTTGTAAAGAGAACGATTCTTTCATCAATTGGAATGAAAGAAAGGATTGCTTTATGTCTCATATGTGTTTATTATTGACTTAAGTCTTTACTTTGGTCTCTATATTTATTTCAGCATTTAATATGTTCAGAAAATTACATAAAAATTTATTTTTCAGAAAGCTTTTAATTATAAAAAAAAACAGCCTAAGCACTTGTAAACAATACCTGTGAATTAGGATATCAGTTTTGATGGATATAAACATAGGGTGATATTCCCGTCTATCTTGCTTTAGCCAAGCAGGGTCTAAAAATGTTTGAGTAAGATCATTTCATATGTTTTCCTCAACATTTATTTGGTGACCATACTGGGAGATCTTCAATATCTCTCTGGTTAATTTTTATGCTTGATTAGCATTGAATACATCTATTTTTATGATATTGATTATTTGACTGTTTATTTCTTAATGACTGTACATGTTGCAAGGCATCCCAATATTGAGCCTGGTCTTCAAGATCATACCAGCATTGTTTTGAATTTGTTCAACACCTTTTTAGACACTGCCAATACTCATGCTGAGCTTAAATTCATGGGCAGTAATTGAACAAGATATTAGTGCCCAAGAACGTTGGGAAGCTAGACGTAGACAACCTACAAATCAACAGTAACCTTCTTGTTCCTTCAGTTTTGGCCTTACTTTCATGTCCTCGTATTGTCGTGTTTCTATAAGAAGAAGAGGCTTATCACCTAAAATTAATCTTATTGCTAAAATAGGAAGAAGGAACATTGTGTTGTCAACCCAACAAAGTGATCTAAGGATAACTTTGTCTGATTCTTCTAGTTTGTCTTTCTCTCCCTCATCTATCATCCATAAGATGGCATCTAGTGGTAGCTCTGGTGGCACTGGAAGTGCTTCCTCTTCTCAATATTCATCTTCGTCAGTGATTGGTAGCTTATATAGCCACCATATCCCTATCCAATCTACCGCAAATCCCACCAAAGTAATTAAAAAATATGGGATTTTTTAGTTTGAAGAAGACGCCACAACCACATCATGGCATGTGTCCTCTCCTCTTAACATAACACCTGCTACTTGTCCACTTCCTAAATTCAAAGAGCATCTCCCTAGTTTTTTGGGGAATAACATTGTCACTACAAATGAACACCTGGTGGAATTTTCTAATGCTTGTCACAATATAGGATCCAATGAAAACGATACTTGCATGCACCTATTCGTCAATTCCTTGGAAGGAAAGGTCATGGCCGATTTCTTTGACCTTCATCCTAAGATTCTATCTACTTGGGAGGAGTTAGTCTATTGGTCCAGATCTACCTATGGGGAATCTAAAAGCCCAGTTGAGTAGTTACGGGAGTACAATAACATCG
>JASDQU010714431.1:3520-21068 GCA_032191745.1 Picea mariana
ACTAGCCTATAAAACATATTTACATTTACATTCACAATTGGGGCTTGGTCTTGGGGTCTTACATTCCCCTTCCCTTATTTATGCATTGTCCTCAGTGCATTATATACCATGTACAATTCAAATTCTTCAAAAATCTCCAAGGCTTTGCTATTGGAGCTTGTTATCCACCTGGTGCTCTACTTTCAAGCACGTATTCTTGTATTGATATTGTAGCTGGAAGTCATTTGCTTTATTCCATAAAGGTTCTTCAGGAAAGAATTTAGTTCATTGTTTCTTATTACATGCTTCAATTAAACCTCATTGAAAGCACTGACTGGCTACAAACCCACGACGTTCCACCCAGGCTTAGATCTCATTGCTGATAAACTCTCAGCAACGGATCACCCTCGAACAGGGGCTATGACTCCACCAGGGCAATGGCTTCCCAAGATAACCACGGTCTACAATCAATACCAACATGGTCTAGGCCAAGGTACCAAACCTCAGCAGCACTCCAACCAACGGTCTCTCATTCCCCACATGCATGTACAACCCAAGGTAGTGTGCCCCTTCTCTGCTCAACAGTCCTTCGGCTGCACCCCTACCTTTTTCGGGCTCCAGCACATGCCGGACAGGAAGTCTCAGAGCATAGTGGCTCCAGAAGTTCTAGCTGCACTCAGAGGTCTCCAGGCCTCATACCGAGGAACCTATCCCCACACTTCTCCCTCCAGGGCTCCAACCTTCTCTGAGGCAACCCAAGGAAAATTGTACACACATCTAGATCTACCTGGGATCCACAAGGTAAGATCTATAGTCTCCAATCAACATCTTCCCCAGAGCTACTCTTTGTAATCAACATTCCAACTTTAATCAATATTATCTCATCTGTATCACACACGTACAATTTTCATGAGAGAACATTATAAAAATTCCATTTTATAAATCAAATTAATTTCATAAGGAATTCAACTTTTCCCCAAATTATGAAATTCTATCTCATAATTTTTTTTATGGTTGTTGCAATAGTAGGATGCAATCTTTTTTATGGCTTTCAGCAAGCACCATATTGAATACCACTTTTCTTGCAATGCTTCCATCTTGCATTAAGCCAACATATTACCAGTATTTCCTATACATTATGATGTCATTGCAATAGGTACAAAAACCTTATAAAATGATCTTAGAATTGTCTACACTGATCAATTCAATCACAACTATCAATCAAATTATTAATCTAGAATGGATTATCATTCTACGCATATGCATGTTCACAATTAATATTAGTAAATCCATTACTCCATTTTCTAAACAGAAAATTTCCTGTAGTCAATGCTCATGTGACTACTTGACTTACAACTTTCTTGTTGCAATGTCCTAACAGCCCTTGAAACGTTCTCAACTCCATGAGTTTGTAACATTTCAGTTGTTAATACAATTATTTCCATTAGATAACATATATGCATGTACTCACAAAGTGCATTCAACAAATGCATTTAAGTATACAATTCTATCAGACACGAGTGCAACTCTACCACTTTACTATGCATGAGTGCAACTCTCAATGCATATCTATTCAATGCACCTTTGCATTGATTTTCAAAATGCTCTATATCTAAGTCATGTACCTCACCATCGTTAATTAGAAATCTAGCCAATGCCTTGACACATTCTCCATACACTTCCTATTGTCTTCTCAATTATTTGGATGCCTTCCTTTTCGACCCGAACACTACACCAATAATATAATTATGTGGTGTTCATTAATGTTAGCAAAAAGGTTGCAGTACAAGTATTATTTAGAAGTAGGAAGTTCATTGGATATTTGTGTGGTACATAGCCTTTCCATAACCATACCTTGCCATACCCAGCCATATCATGGTCTCATACATGACTAGCTTTTTTGGCATCCATTCCTATAATAGGTTCATATATTTTATTGTTTTGGTTATTACCTCATAACCAAATTAACATGACATGCTACTATGTCAGTGTGTGCATTCAAAAGCTAAGAAGCCTTGATAATTATTACAGGCCTCCAGCCTTTACCACACCTAGTGGTATCTTATTCACATTAATGCATTTCACTAAAATAATAATGTGATTTTATAAAATAAATATGGATGAGGAAATTTTTACCTAAATTCCCTTCATCAATTATGCAATAAGAGTAAATAAAACTCATACCTGCATAGCTGCCATTAAATGAATTTGATGCTACATGATTAGTTGATAACAATGGAAGCTCTCATGCCTCTTTTATTAGTCTTGCAATCAACACTTCAGCTTTTTGTTGCTTCCTTCCATATGCAGCAACATCAGTAGCAACACTTGCAAACATGCAAGAATTCTCTCTTTCTGTGTATGGCTTTCCATCAAGCCATAACATAATTGTCGATATAGTAATTGCAATAACTTCTTTCTCCTTGTAACACTTTTCTTTGTTGTTCCTAGAAGTCTTCAATTCTTCCCGGATTCTTGAATCTTCTTGTGCTCTCACTGTAATTATTGTATATGATTATTTATGCCCTGAGCACTTTCTAGCCAAATCACTCTTGGCTACTTTTGCATTTCCAGCCAAATACTATGTTAATATTAACATTCAGTATTCATTTATTTCCTGGATCCATCTAACCCAACTCACACTTAGACAAAATATAATTACAATCATGTTGTCTTATAGACTTTGGATCTTCAACATCCATTTACTTTTCGAGACTGAACTACTTCAGCCCTTTCCTGACTGAATACTTTGGTACTTGAGGTTTCTTGCACCATTCTCTTCTCTTTTCTTAACCATCTAGCCTCAAACTTGATATGTGTAGCCAATTTGTAGCATACTATAACGATGCACATATGCCTTCTTTGCTAGCTGCATAGAATTAATCAGAAGTAATTAACATTGCTTTTAATTGTCATCATAATTTCCAATGATATTTCCAACTTCCCGGAATGTCACTCATGGCTCTATGCCACTTTAGATGGATTCTTGGCAGGTACCATCTCTTTTGCATTCTATACCAAGTGTAGAACCATTTTATTCTTCATGGTTCCTTATTGTTTTCTCTTTAGAAATTCATTTCATTTTTAAGTTCTTCTTGACTTGATATCTCCATGCTATTGTGGAAATACCTTCAACACTTTTGGAATGCATCAACAATCTCTACTATTTGTGTTGTCCCTCCTGGAGTGTTGTCATGCATCTCTATTAGCTTGATATCTATCTCATGATTTCTTCTTCCATTATCTTAAGATGTCCAAGGACTTTACTCCATCCTGGAATCTTTCTTCTCTACTTTGCATACTTGTAACCATATATTGTGTTGATATTAATTTTCAGCATTCCATTATTACTTGGATCCCTCTGATCTAACTCCTACATGACCAAATTACATTTCCGGTCATGCTCTCTGATTAACCTTGGATATTTAAGATCAATTTCTTTCTTAAAGCAGTTGATTTAGCCCTTCCTTGACTGAACATATCAACACTTGGATTTGCTTGATGAACTATTACTTTCTCCTGTCTTGACCCATTTGATTTCAACCTGACTTGCATAATCAACTTTCATCATGCCATATCGATGCCCTTCATACCATGCTTCCACTGCACAGTCTGATAGTAATAATGGAGGTGCTATCTCCAAACTGTAGGACTAATCCTTGGAGATGTTACATTTTATCTCCAAGTATACTCGTTGTTTCTCTTTATTAGAAAAATAACATTTTAACATATCAATATTTTAGAGCAAATATACCCACACTCTATTGCCTTATCTGTATATTGGCATCCTTTAGAGTGAATGGACTTTCACTACTTCATTCACTAAATGAATTACTCTTATATCCAAATTCCATTGAGCACTTTGATTAACATAAGTGGATTTCCTGTAGTGGATTCCCAAAACTTTATGGTTGCACCTAGATTCATATCTTAACATTATTCAGTCTTGACCTTTGATCATCTTGTAGAATATTCTTGACATAACATTATGTCATCAAGTTCCTCGGCTCCTTCTTGATACCAGGTCCAAACTTTTTCATATTCTTTAAAACCATCCTTCATTATTCCCATGCTTTGCATCTCCATATGAACCTATGGTACATGCATTACCATGTATTGCAGATGGCTTTCCCCACCTTGCATTCACATTTGATGTGCAAAATTGTCATCCGTAATGTTTTCCCCAAACAAGAATTTCATTAGGGTTTTCCATGTTGCTTATTGAACCTTACATTTGATCCAATAACTTCTTAAAGATCCCAAATGTAAAATGAAGAACTGTCTATGTCCTTATTTCTTCTATATGTAGACATCTCTAGCACTTTTTTTGTTTTAATTGTAACCATAACATAAAAATAACAGGCATACAACAAAATTTGTTAGCTAGAACCACAATATATAGTTTTGGTAACATATGCACAATTTTTCCTTTTATGGTCACCAGAAATATTCTTTTTGACTTCCTATGATCTAAGTTGCTCAATTCTCAATTATAGGCGAATACATGGATTCCTCTTTCCAATACCTTTCCAATGACTGCTTCCTTACTCAATTTTGAGTTTTGAGCAGAAAGTTATGATTATTTGAAAAATTGTCCTTTATGTGAAGGAAATCCCTGTACAGTTGATGTTTTTCGGAAGCCGAATCAAATCTTGGATCTTGTGTTGAATCATCTCTTAAGGTTCACAGGCTCATGTGATATCCCTCAACTATAGATCCATACAAATCAACAATCCACAGGCTCCTTCTCAAAGCCCCTTTTTATCTTTAAAATCAACAATTTGGGCACTAACCCCCTTTTATTTCAGCCAAAATCTCATATGACCATGGGCTATGACCCAACGCTTAGCTGAAAGGCACTTATATGGAGCTTCGGAACTTTGGGGCTGTAAAACTTTGGGCTTTGGAGGTTTCACCTTCAACACATCCCAATTCCCCCAAATGTTGAATTGGCAAGCTCTTGAACGATACTCTTTCAGAGCTTCGGGACTCCGTTGCTTCGGAGCTTCGAGCTTCAGAGGTTTCACCTTCATCACACTTCATTTCCGCCGAATGTCGAATTGGTGAACTTTCAAACAGATGCTTCTTCGAAGCTTTGGGGCTCCGATACTTTGAAACTTTGGGCTTCAGAGGTTCTGCCTACACCATACAACATTTCCTACGAATGTCGAAGTGGCTAACTCCCCAAACGATGCTTCTCCGGAGTTTCATGACTTCGATGCTCCAGATATTCGGAGGATTTTTCATCACAACCCAACATTTCCTCCGAACACCAAATTTACGAACTTCCGGGGTCTCATTAGCAACTACGCACCAGGGGGTGCTACATGGAAAAAAATTGGAGATGACATGTGACCTAATCGACGGGTGACACATGTAAAGTTCTAATTGGCACAAAATGTCCGTAAAAAGCATGAATCAGGATGACACGTGGCTCACTTAAAGTGGGTCCACGTCACCTTAGGTGACGTCAGCATGCCACGTCACTTCGAGACTTCATAACTTCGGGCTTCAAAGGATTTCACATCAGAACACTTCAAAACTCTCCAACGTCGAACTGGCGAACTCCCAAACCCTCGCTCTCCGGAGCTTTACTACGTCGGCTCTCTGGAGCTTCAGGCTTCAGAAGTTTCTTCCTCTACAAACTTCAAAACTCTCGAATGCCGATTTTCTGAACATACGTTATTTGGAACTTCGGAACTTTGGGCTTCAGAGGTTTCTTCTACAACACACTTCAAAACTCTCGAATGCCATGTTTTCAAACTCCTGAACAAGTGCTCCCCAAAGCTTCGGAACTTCGAAACTCTGGGCTTTGGAGAAATTCCAAACATAACACTATAAAACTCCTGAGTGTTGAATCTCCGAACTCTCGAATAGGCGCTCTCTAGAGCTTCGGGACTTCAGGCTTCGGGAGACTTCTCAACATAACACTACAAATCTCTTGAACGTCGTACTTTCGAATACTTTCTATTCTGCGCACACGTGTCCTCAAACACGAACGGTTCAGATTTACTCCAAATTTTGAGACTTTGGGAGATTTTCTTCCTGGCAGCTTAAGGACTTGTTTCTCCCAAAGTGTCGAACCTTCGAACTGCCGTGAGATCTACGACTCACACTCGCTCACTTGCAAATTTGACGACTGGGATATGATCTTCACCACAATACTTCACCTCTTGGTCTGTGCTTGATCTAACAACCCAGATCTGTCCTTGACCAAATCTAACGGTCAGGTACTCCTCCCAATGTTTTATGACGTAGATTCATTCTAGGACTTTGGAGCTTCGGGTATTTTACCCCCTTTGCATCAAAGACTTAAAAACTATCGAAGTAACGAAGTCCGAAAGACTTGAGTAGTTAACTGTCGTGCTCCTTTTCCCAGATCTAATGGCCCTCATTCTTCCGCGCTTAGATCCAACAATTGGGATCTAATCTTCTTTGTAGTTCGCTCTCTTCTTGTCTAGGTTTGATCCAATGGCCCAGATCTAATATGGAGGCTCAATCCAACGACCATTGTGGTTTCCCGAACTGCTACACCTCCTGAACTTTCAAACACAGTTAAGGTGTGCTCTCAGCGCCCTCCTAGCTCTCATGGACGCACTGTAACTCGAAATTAGACCATTTTGACAACGATTCTCTGAGAAAATTTTGCTTCAATTTCCACTTACATGACCCATCCAAGCTCAGTGTTGAAAACTAGAGCTCTGATACCAATTTGTAACATACCCAGCCACCTAGACTGGTCATGCTACTTAAAAACTCTCATGCTCTGATATCCATATTGTAACATACCTAGCCTTAGACTGCTGGGCTATGCCACACATAAACTCTTGCGGAACTGTATACCAAAATAAAACATATAAATATATTCTACAAATACACAGATTCATGCAGAAATAACAATAAACATATACATGCAATATACACATGCAAAACCCATAAACATAAACACATGTATATATACACAACGTGTATATTAACACGCAATTGATACTTATCTTTGATATAAGACCACCAACTGCATGCAAATCTTCCACGATCCTCCCAGTCTTAGACCACGCTGCTCAGAACTCTCAGCAGTGGGTCACCCCCGAGCTGAGACTAAACTCCACCCGAGTAAAGGGATTTCTAGCTAGGATGATGCTACCCAAACAATAGGAAGGATTTCATCCTAGGTGCCAAATCAAACTAATAGCCTACAACCTCTCATTCCCCACATGATTGTCCCACCCCAGGAAGTGTGCCCCTTCTCTACTCAACGGTCCTTCGGTTGCCCCACTTCCCTTCCAAGGCTTTAGCAACAGGCCGGACAGGAAGTCTCATAGCACTGTAGCTGTAGTTGGGCTCCCTAAGGAAATCAATTTCCAACAATTCTCTCACCTGCAAAGAGTTTCTCATGGGCCTGACAACCCGCCTCTTCAATCCACGAGCCTGATAACCCGCCTCTTCAATGCCACGAGCCTGACAACCCGCTTATTTAGTCCAACTCTTAAGTCAACCAGGTACAGGTGAAGGCAACAACAATGTTTGGGGTAAATTCCAGGTGATGGCAACAACAGATCTCAAGTAAGGAACAAGTGATGGCAACAACACCCTTTGGGTAAGGCACAGGCGTTGCAAGTGACAGGAAGGTACAAGTGCGATGCCCTTTCCAGAAAGGATACAGTTTACTGTTGATCATAGGAAAATACGGGGTATGGATGAAGGAGTGTGTGTAGGCTTGAGAGGTAAGACTGATGGAGAGCATGAAATGAATGGCTGAATGAATTCTCATGCACTAAGCCCAAGCCCTTTGTATGCATGTCCCAAATTGGACACTTGTCATCATGAAGCTTCATGGGCTCCACTTGTAATTCGTTCCCTTCCCATAGGAACTTGGGATAACATAGGTTATGTCCAAATCTTAGTCTTTAGGAATATATTATAATATTCCCTTCGAGATAAGCCCTCTAGCTTAGCCCCTTACCTAGGCTCTTAGCCCCCCTTTCCCTTCCTAGTGGAGTTTAGTCCCCTGTAATCTTTTATCGTGGTTGGTATACACACAACGATGTATTATATTAACGATATGAGTATTTACATATACAAAAATAGGCTCATTGGCCTTTAGCATCTAGGCTCTCCGACCTAATAATCACATAAGCCTTCTGGGCTATAATAACCTGGCTCACCAACCTATAAAAAATATTTACATTTACTTTTACAATTGGGGCTCGGTCTTGGGGTGTTACAGTTGTCAATGTGTTGGCACTCTTTATTTTATGAGGTGGTTACATCCATATACTATGTATTGATGTCATTGGATGAATATATTATTGAGTTGACTTAAAGCCCTTTTTGTTAACTCTTAAGTCGTCTCTCATTGCATATCTTAATGTGTTTTATTTCTTAACAATAAAAAGTATGCCCCTAGCAAGGTAATGATCCAACTATTCCCCTCAAGTCCATGTGACAACAATGTTAACACATCATGATTCACCAAGAAGAGTTAGTAATGTATGGGGAACCAAGAGGGACTTCTAGAAGCATCATGAAGATTCCAAAACGGTTTTGAAACCTTATACCATACTCTAATTCTAGTTATCAAAAACCTAGCATTAAAGGAGGGAAAAGGGTACACTTTCTTTATACGTCATTGTTGTTCCATAGTATGAGCAATGATTATGGATGAAAGAGAGAAACAATATGTAGAGGACTCTCACAAACCATACTTTATCATAGCTTCATAACAAGCTTGGACTACTTCGTATTATGTATTATAATCTCCACTATATAAAAGACAAAAGGCATTGTCCTTCATTTGGCTGAGTTTTCCTGCATCGGGTTTTCCAAGGTAAATTTTATGTTCCAATGTGTGTTTTTGTTATTGTAGCTATGTTTTCACATCTATTTCCTATTAAATCACTAAAATTACAAAAGGAATAGTAATGTAATCAAGCATAGGCTCATTGTAGTAGTCGTAGTTGTATATTTGTTTCGGTGAGTCAACCATTGGAATATCCAAGATTATTTACAAATCATAGTGGTATCCTAGTGGTTTCCTTTGGGTATTTGTGTGGTTTGAGGGAAAGTTTCACACCGTAGATCTCAATATCGGCACGAGAAGGATTAAGAAGCAATTGCAAGCCTAAAAAATGGAGGACAAGTTTATGGAAGGACCCATTAATGAAGGGGACTTAAGATTTACAATGTTGGAAGCTCAAGTAGTTGACATTTCCAAGAGTATGACCTTACCCATGGTCACTCTTGAGAAAAGGATTGACCCCTTTTCTATGTAGCCTTAATCTCGTAAGAAATTAAAATATCACGAGGTGTTGATGAAAGAGAAGGAACAATTGAGGTTAAAAAAGGGAGCTCTTGATCCAAAATGGATCTGAAATAAACATTCAATGGCTATGACTCAAATCAAGACAAAATAATTGACAATTGGGAATTCAAAACAATGCTACAGAAAGAGTCGAAAAGGTTGTAGAAGTAGAGTTCATTGCTACGAAATTCAATAAATATGTATGAGGTTGTGGTTGCTAGTTTGAAGGGCCCCATGTTGATTCAACTAGCCACCCCCTTGGCCACAAAGGTGTATCGTTTCCAAGGTAAGAGCTAGTATTAAAATAAAACAAGAATAAGAGGAACCCTAAAGTGGTACACTAGAAATGAAGATTGACAAGGAGAGGTTGAGTGTCGCAGAAGGAAAACTAAAGGGACAGGGACACCAAGTCGTCTAGATACCCCAATAATCCACAACGATGCCTATCAATTCATTCACGTCAAAGTAGAAGAGGCTCTTTGGTAGAGATTGGTATAAGAATGTTAATCGAATTTATGTTAAGTAAACTACTAACAATCCAGAGAGTAATAAACATTTTGTAATTTTGTAATTGTTGAAAATAAAAGACTAAGCATAACCATTTGATTATGTAGTTTTCCTATACGTTCTCTAGGGTGAATAACACTCTCTATTCATGGTTGAATGTGTGGGTATGATCCACAATTTGTGTGTTTATCGACGTGTCTAGGTTACTATATGAATGCATAGTGTAGAGGACATTTCCATTGTGTTCATTTTATTGGTGACAAGCAATACACAATTAATACACTCATCATTCCATTGTTAACTAATTATTAACAACTCAAAATGCTAATATGCTCTAATCATTATCAATCTACGTCAAATGACTCTGATTGGTATATTTTGATTATGGTTCTATTGTGAATTGATGAATAACAAGATGGGGTTGCAAATACACAATTGGTTTGAATATACAACATTTGTTTTTTATTGATTGGGATAGGACACTCACACCTAGTGATTCCCTAAACCGTAGCTATGTTGGTTTGAACTCCACTCATCCAATCTTGTTGACAATTTATTTCAATGATTGGTGTTGTTTGCCTTAATATCACAAGCAAGAAATTTGAACCAAGATCCAAACCTATAATAGAGCATGTCCTTTCTATTTAAGAACAAAATATTGAGAAGCATGTTTTCAGTCTAATGATGGTTATCTTATGTAGTAAGAATCCATGCTAGTGAGACGGATGGGCCATGGGGATAATGTTTACAAACCATATTGGTACCAAACCATATCAATTCCTACCCTTGGAAGGGAATCCCATAGTGGATTCTCACTCGACTGCAAACATCATTATAAGTCATAGAACCGATAGATATTGACCTCAAGATAGGAACAAGAAGAAGGGGGAAACATCATACAAACTAGATCATGGATGTCCTCTGGACACTAGTGATGTAGAGATTCAATAGCTTCAATTGGAGAATCAAATGGCAGAGATGAAAATTCTAATCGTTGAGTAGTTATAGGAGAAGAGGGAGGAGAAACAAATACATCAAAATTCTAGTATAGCCTTAGGTGAGAAGGCAGATTACAAGGAAAATAAAAAGGAACTTGAAATCGAGATTGGAGAATGCAACAACAATAGAACTTGAGTACCTTTCCATGTAGAGGAAAAAGTAGACATTAAACCATATGTAGGAGAAGTTCATGCCCAGCTTAAATCAAACTAGTGGATACAACAATTGGAGGTGTACTTTAGTGTATACAAAATCAATGGAAAGCGGATCATTGCATTTGCTTGCTTAAAGATTGAAGGCCATACCTTGGCATGGTGGGAAAGTGATGTGAATGGAAGGAGTCTTGGAAATGAACCATTGGTAATCGATTGGGGAGTATTCAAGAACATTATTAAAGCCCAATTTTACTTGATTGTTGGTGAGGAGGATTAATATATCACTTTGAGCAAAGGTTGGGATAGATCTTGTAAGAGTTATCCACTAAGTTTAGGAAGAGAGACATTTAGGTGGGGATCTCTCTCAAAATCTCTGGAACGCTAATGAAATACCCAGGGGCTTGTATTATCCAATTCTAAGTCAATTAATGCTATTCAAGCCCAAATCCATTGACGAAGCCAATGTCCAAGCATGATACATTGAAGGGGACAAGTGAAAACAAAAATTTAGAGTACACAAGCAAACGAGATAGCAAGAACAACTGAAGGATAGAAAGAACAGGAAGAAGTGTGCTGCCAAGAAACTTGCAACAATCACTCAAGAGGCAATCCTCCCTGCCAAATATTGCAATCCTTGTGACAGGGAAGGACACATTGAAGAAGAATGTTGCAAATTACACCCCAAGAAACACCCTAAGTAGTTCTAAAAAAAGGGAAAGAAGAAGATTGTTGGTCGTAGATACAAAACAAAGGGTGGACAACAACTCAAATGTTGATGGAAGAATCAATTGGACTTCCATGTAAAAGGAGGTAACCTTGGCTAGCTACATTTCCAAGGAAGAGAATGAGATGAAGGAGTTGTTTCACATAAAGATCCAAATCAAGCAATCTAAGGTAGATTGCTTGTTTGACCCAGGTTCACAATGAAATCTGATTTATACACAATCATTAGAGAAGCTTGAATTGGAAACCCATGATCATCCTCGACCATATCTCTTGGGATGGGTGAGATAATACATGGAATTGAGAGTGACCAAATAGTGCAAGTTCAAGTTCATCATAAATGTAGACCTCGTAGATGAAGTGGAAAATTTAGTAGCATTAGATGTATGTGGAGAAATGTTAGGAAGCCCCTACCTTTACATGAGAGATCCCATCTTTAGGAGAAGGGTGAACTAGAATAGGTTAATCAAAGATGGGAATCCCTTTGCTATAATTGCACGCAATAGTAAAGCTAAACTCTCATCAATCAATGCTCACCGAGCAAGGAGACTAATTGGAAACCCTAAGAAATTTGGCTTGATGTTTTGAAGAGAGGAGATGTAGCAAGGAGAGGGTAGTAAACTAAAGATAAAGGCATCCCTAGAAGGATGTCAAAGCAAGCCACACTAGCAAATACAACAATTGGTCGAAGCCTACAAAAAGGTGTTCCAAGAACCTCAGGGGTTGCCACCTAAGAGAAAGGTTGACTGTGAGATTCCACTATTATCAAAGTATCTATTGCCAAACAGAGGGCTATATAGATAGTCTGTTTCGGAAGTAGACACAATGAATAAAAAATTGCAACAATTATTGGAGCAAGGAGTCATTAGGCCTAGCACATCACCTTGTGGTTCACCAATTATTATAGTACCCAAGAAGGATAGAAGTTAGAGAATGTGCATTGACTACCCTACTTTGTACAAAGTCACCACCAAGAACATATATCCGTTGCCACAGATTGATGACTTGTTGGATTAGTTGCAACAAGCCAAGTTCTTCACTGAGCTAGACCTTAAATCAAGTTACTATCAAGCAAAGGATCAAGGTAGACAATGTGTGGAAGACGATATTTGAGACAAGGCAAGGTTTGTATGAGTGGTTAGTTATGCCATTTGGTTTATGTAATGCACTTGCAAGTTCCACGTTCTTAATGAATGATGTGTGTATATTGATTTTTTTTGTGATAGTATATTGAGATGACATACTAATCTTCAAGAATAGTTGGTAAGAGCACATCTCACACATGAACCAGGCAATAGAAACTAAAAAAAATTTTTAATTGATTGTAAATCCGAAGAAATGTGATTTTGGGAAGGAGTCCTTGGTTTATCTTAGACACGTGATATATGGAAGAGAGTCGAGGGTGGACCTTGCCAAGATTTATGCCATCAACCAATGGCCTATTCCTACCAACTTGATAGATGTAAGGAGCTTCATGGTAGCATCACAATACTTGAGGAAGTTTATAGCAAACTTTTTAGCAACAACTACACCTTTGCACTCCATGACCACCAATGGGAAGAGTTTCCATTGGCCATGAAAGCCACAACAACAATCCTCCAAAAGAGTTGAAAAGAAATATCAACAATGCATCGATTCTATCCATGCATAATTTGTAGCATCCATTTGAATTAGAAATAGGTGCAAGTGGGTATGCTTTATGGGCATTGTTTATGCAAGGAGGGAGACTCATCTGTTATCATTTCAAACTATTCATGGAGCAGTTTTGGACTACCCCAAATATGACGAAGAGCTCATTGTTATTGTGCAATCTGCAAGAAGTGAAGCATTGTCTATTGCATAAGGAGACCATCATACTCATTGACCATTAGCCATTATAGTACCTGCAAAGCCAACACAACATGCATTAAGTGGGGCATTACAAATGGATGGGATTTCGATCCATAATTGAGGGACTATGAGTCCACACAATTCACCAATATGGATTCTAATACAAAAATGTATTTTTTCTCTTTCATGCTAAGAGCAAGCTAAAATTTTCCTATCTACCTATTCACAATTTAATCAAATATGGACAAATGAAAAATAACTCCTTCAAGCAATCCTGCCAAAAATTATAACATCTCATCCATTTATAATTTAATATATCACGAATATGGAATAAATGATGAATGGACAAATGGAGTTCCAACCATTATATCATAGCCCCTGTGACCAGTTTAAAACCCCAAGAAAGAAGAATTGTGGTTGAATTCAAGGAAAATCATTTCACTAAATTGCTCCAACATATGGGAAAAATACTAGCACAGAAATACTCCAAGTGCATCATGCTTTCTCCTTTTTCTTTTTATTTTGGTTTGCAAAGGTCTTCGTCCAATGCTTTGTCCCAAAAGCAATGGCATACCCTAATCCCACATGGCAATCCCTTAACATGGCTCGTTCTTGAAGGTGGACACTACTACATATTATTGATCCCTTGATGAGGCATCCATCCTGAATCTTGACATGGTTCAACACAACCAAAATAACAATATTTGCATTCAAGCCAATTCTATAGAGACATCCAATAGTAGGTCTTTACCAATCTCCCAATTGTGACCCTTCTCCAAGTGTGCAATGTGATCCAATTGAGGTGTTGGCACTATATTATACTGAGGGATGATTAAAGTGGCTATGAATAGACAGAGTGAAATCTGTAAGATGTGTAGCCTCTCCCACAACGTCTCTGTATATATCGCAAAAGCTTGAACAAAATTCAATCTCAAATAGTATTTGCTCCTACTTGCATTATTAGCACGCCATTTCAATCAATAAATAAATATAGTCGTGGGACGCTTAGCAATTCAACCAAGGGATTTTAAATTGATAGTGTTTTAATCAAGGAAGAACCCAAGCTCTTTGTTCTACCATTGACCCCCTTTAAACCAAAAATTGTTGTAGGTGATAATTGGTGCCCACAAACAGTGACGGGACCAATAAAATGATTTTGGTGTTGTGGTGAATCAAAGTGAATTGGTACTGTGTGCATTTACTAACGAGAGCATAACATTCAAGCAATTAAACACACCATATGCACAATAACAATTAAATGCACCATAAATAATTGATATTTTTACCTTGGAACCAAAACAGGGAAACTAGATTGAGTGGAGATTTATTAAGCTTAGGAAATTCATTAGAAAGGGTTAGTTGTGCATGCTCATAAATCTCATGCATTGTTACTCACTAATGAAAAATATTGCAGATGGCCATGGTTCAAAGACACCTTTTCTCATTGAGGACAGACTCCTTAACTCCTTCATCCCTCGTTCTTCAAGCATGTTTCACTATTCAAGCTCTCCTCTTTGCCCTTTAAGCTTCCTAAGTTTTATTTTCGTCTCCCATTAATCTCTTCACTACAACCTTCAATCTTTTAATGGGTTTCATTTGGAAGGCCAACCATCATAATGCTTCATTTCCACTTCCAACTTTGCCAAAAAGAAAAAAAATAAAAATAAAAATAAGGACATGCTTATTGCAAAATTTACAAATGTTTTGACAAATATCCAATTCAGATCACACCTACCCATTTGAAAGCTTTTGGTCCCCAAAAGTTGGACCATTAAGGAGAAGGAAGCACATGGCCTCCGTTTGCCTCTCTACATCCACCATTCCATTGCCAATGAAGGTTGTCTGTTTCTTGCTTGTCTGCCCTTGTTTTGTTGTTAGAGGAGTTGTTCTCCCTCTCTCTTGATGTGCTTTGATGAAGTATGCCTTACTACCCTTGACCAAGTGGTAGTTGTTTTCTCTCATGTACAAGGTAACATCCCTATCTCATAGGTACAACCTACCAAACATCACTCCACACACGTCTAATGGTACAACTTCACATTCTACTTCATCAACATAGTTGACACTAATGGAAAACTTGATTTTACATCTCCGAGTGATTCTCACAACAGTTTCCCCTTGCAACCATACTAGTGAACTTGGCTGCTCTAGTTCATAGGTTTATAGACCAAGCTCATCAACTAATGTTTCATAAACAAAATTACATTGAGAACCATTGTCAAATCGAGCATTTACCTTTAGGATCTTCACCTAAACTTTGATTTGGAATAGTGCATATTCATCTCTACTCACCTTTGGCTACTATAGCGTGGCGTAAACTATAACTTCATCCTGATCAAAGGTTCTTTCTACCTCTTCCTCTTTTGGCTCGGTAGCTATTTTGGATTTCCCCTTGGACTTTAGCCACTTTAGACGCAATTCCAAGGGAAGCTTCCAACACTTCTCTTCTATGTGTCCATCCCATGGGGTCTCCACTCTGTTTACCTATAACATAGCACCTACGTTCGTGGGGTATTAAAGAATACCTCTAATTTCACTATATATTGGTAAATACCTCCCAAAATCATCATTTTGAACCCCCCCATACATATTTAAAAAAAAAACAACCCCTATTTTAACTATATATCCATTTTTTTTTACCAAATACCGCCTTTTATAGCTCATGATACCTATAAACCCCCTTGTACCCAATATCCCCCCCCCCAATACCTACAATATATTGACTTTGTTTTTCATAATTTTAAAAACCCTTTTATGAATGAATGTGATAAGATATTGGTCAACAAGGTAAATCCCCCATGGTCCATCCACATCACAATGTTTGCAATGCCTATTAGGATCCCTCTTTTTTTTTGCCATGACTACCATCTTCTCATCTCTTCTCTTGTTGGTTTCTTCTTGGCCTATATATTGTTGATGCCACTTCTTGGAGTCCAACTCAATGTAGAGAGACTTGTTTCTCGCCTCATCTATGCTTTTTACACCAAGGAGCTACAATTGTCTTTAAATGTGGCTAAAAATTCCTCCAGGGAACTTCACCACCACCCCTGGCTCATCCAAAGAGATACTCATATTGATGGCTTGGCTCTTGAACTCATAAGTGTATTCTTGCACTTCTTGTCCATGTTTTTTCCGAAGGTACTACCACTTCATGAGTTTGTCCTCTTCGTAGTCTATGGGATAAAATTGTGACTTCAACGCGGCATTGAAGTCTTCCCATTTCATAATCATGGGCTTACTACCTATCCTCAGTACACCCAAATAACTCTCCCACCACAACAAAGCATGTCTAGTCATCTTCAAACATGCAAAGGAAATATGTTGTAATTCTTGGATTTGATAAAGACCAAAGTAAACATCCATTTGTTTCAACCAGTTATTTAGGACTTCAGGGACTTCAACATTAATTTGTCCATCATACATGGGTATTTCAAGTTTTTCTTCAAATTTGAAAGGAACATGGGAAGATGAAGAGAAAAATGGTTTTACCCAAATCATTACATGTGGGCTCTGCTTAGTGTGCCTTACCTTCTCCCTGTTCAATTTTTGTTGAGTTTGCTTCCCTATCTTTGTTCACCAACAACTCTGTCACCAATTCTGTTAATGTAGCAATGTTCTGCTCCAACTGAGCAAATTTGACCTCAAGGTCTTCCTTGTCATGTTCTTCACGAGGAATTCCCACCATTGATGGCCCTCTACTTCTCTATAGGCCTGACAACAATGCTTGTCCACTACTTTGGTACTAGTTGCAGGTGTTTACCATATAGGTGTTCTCCAAATCTCTGTAACCTACTCTAATACTAGTTGATCTGTAATTAACAGACTTAGAGTCCACATAATTCACCAATACAAGTTTTAATGCATAGATAAATTGTTTCTCTTTTAGGCTAAGAGCAAGTTGAAATTGTCATATCTACCTTTTCACTGTTTAATCAAATATGGACATATGCAAGATAACTCCTTCAAGCAATCCTGCCATAAATTAAAACACCTCATCCATCTATATCTTAATATATCATGAATATGGAATAAATTATGAATGGACAAATGGAGT
>JASDQU010714435.1:0-13734 GCA_032191745.1 Picea mariana
TTGGGAAATATTGTTGGAGGAGGAGAACTGAAAATTGATCATTCCAAGGTCAAAGTAATTTTGGATTGGTCCAAGCCCAACAATGTGACAGAGGTAAGAAGCTTTTTGGGAGCATTCCAATATTGAAGAAATTATATTGCTAACTTTTCTTCAATTGCAGCTCCATTACATGTAGTGACAAGCATCAAGCAATTTTTCCAATGGGGAGGCAAGCAACAAAAATATTTTGATGCATTGAAGGAGAATATTAGTTCATCTCCAATTCTTGCACTTCCTAATGTGAGACATCCATTTTAGATCCAAACAAATGCAAGTAATTATGTAATGGGAGTAGTCTTGTAACAACATGGTAAGCCCATTTGTTTTCATTCTGAAACTTTAAATGGTGTTGTGATTAACTATCCTACTTATGATAAGGAGTTGTATGAATTGGTGCAAAGTGTGAAAAAATGGAAACATTATTTGTTGGGAAAAGAAACTAGCATTCACACAAATCATGAACCATTGCAATACTTACAATCACAAACAAAACTACAGCAAGCAAGGCACTTCAGATGGATGGGTTTTCTACAAAAATTTCACTTGGTTATAACGTATAAGAAATGCATTTATAAAAAAGTTGTTGATATGCTTTCGAGGCCTATTGTTAGTGCTTTAGTTATTCTTAAGCATAATTCTACCATGCATGAGAGCTATGTTGAACAATATTCTTTAGATCTTTATTTTAAAGACGTTTATGCAAATTTGTGTCATTCTAACCAAGTTGAGGAATTGGATTACCATGTGCATGATAAGCTTTTGTATCATCTTGGCAAGATATGTATTCCACAGGTTGAAAGATTCAACATCATAAGGGAAGCACATTCTTCTCTTATTGCTAACCACTTTGGTGTAGGCAAGATGGTGGCTAATTTGGAAAGGTATTGCTATTGGCCTAAAATGAATGAAAGTGTTTCAAGATATGTAAGAGGATTTTCTTTATGTGCTACAAGTAATCCTAGCAATAGAAAGTTGGGTTTGTATACTCCACTTCCTGTTCCTTCTTGTCCTTGGGAAATCATTTCCATGGACTGTGTAGGAGGTCTACCAATGTCTAAAATGAATCATGATTATATTTATTTTGTGGTTGACCCGTTCAGCAAAATGTGTATTTTGATGCCTTGTAAGAAGCAAGTTACAGTTGAACAAACGGCACAAATGTTATTTCAGCATGTTTGGGTACATTTTGGGTTGCCCAAATCCATTATTTTTGATCAAGATTCTCGATTTATTGGGAAATTTTGGTCAAGTTTATGGGCACTCGTGGACACCAAGATGAAAAAGAGCACAACATTTTATCCACAAACTGATGGTCAAACAGAAGTGGTGAATAAAACAGTAGTACATGTTCTTTGTGGTTATTGCAGCAAACATCTTAAGCTTTGGGATGAGCACCTACACTACATTTAGCATGCTTACAACTGGGCTAAGAACTCTTTGACTCAAACATCTCCATTTGAGGCATGTTTTGGTTATTTTCCAAAATCTCCTTTAGATTTTATCTTTGTGAAATATATTTCTATTGATGAGCATTATGACAATAATAGAGAAAAGAAGTTTACTGAAAAAATTCATTTGGTGCATCAAATGGTATAAGAACAGTTGGAAAAGAGCCAATCCAAGTACAAGATAAGACATGACAAGCATCTTGTTGATCACAGCTTCTAAGTTGGAGATGAAGTTTGGATTTACATTATCAAAGAGAGGCTTAAAGGAGAAGGTAAAAAATTGAAACCAATTAGATATGGACCTTTCAAGATTCTTGAAAATATTGGTAACAATGCCTTCCATTTGGATTTAACTCCTTACATGAAAATGTATGCAGTTGTTAATGTTGAGAATTTGAGATTGTATGAGCCTCCTTTGATTGATGATCAAGGAGAGCATGTTCATATTCCTTCCATAGATGATTCCTCGCCAGAATATCTTTCAGAATTGCATGAGGATACAATCCTTGACAGGAGGATGAGAACTTCAAAATGAGGAAATGTGGAATACCTTTGTGTTGGTCTTAAAAGCACAGATCCAGGAAAATCCAAATGAATTGAGGTTGGAAAGGTGAGGGAATTGTACCCTCATCTTCAAATAGACTGAAAGTATTCTTTTGGAGGTCCAAAAGATTCCTAATGGGGAGGAGTGATCCAGGGGATCAAAATATGCTCAAAACTCAAAGTGCTCGGAAATGCTTAAAAACAAACTCGTGTGTAGGCCTCGTTCTCGAAATCCAAATGCAAATTGAATGGTATCAAATGGATGTCGTATGCGAGAGATATCACGTTCTGTCCATTTCCTCAAACAGGCAAAATGTTGACTGTACAGTCCGTACTGCTAATTGTGAAGACCGTACTAACACATGGCAGGGTGAATGAACTGACACATGGCAAGGTGACATGGACATATGCATGGCAAGGTGATTGGGTAGGTAATGTGGCAGGCTCGTATGAGGACCAATCTGATTTGGACACATGGCATTCAGGGGGATGAATATAAGGTTGCCACATGGTCCAGCCAGGGGCTACCACATGGAAATCATTAAGTTTTATGTGTTTGCAACTTGATCTTATTGCCCAAGCACATAAAAATTACACTTTCAATTTTAAAGAGACTCAAGCCTTTTCATTTTCATATCAACCGAAGTGGGGAAGCTCAAGAAAATTGATTGTCCATGTGTTGAACATCCCTACTATTCATTTCTTTGGCTACAACACCGGATCTCCTAGTGGCCCTATGCCTAGGCTTTCCATGAAAACCTAGTCCACAAATTATGGGAATTTTCCAGTGTTAGATACATCATGGTCTGCATATCTCAATTTGTCTACACATCCCAGCAATCCTACAATGGCATGCACCCCCTATGGAATGTGTGGTAAGAATATGGATACCTCAGGATGCTTTCACGGGGATATTTGAATGGGTCATTTCCCTTTCCTCTTTGTTGGTGCACTAGATGGCCCAGCCTCTTCTTCCCCTTCTTTCACACTAGAGTCTGGTTGTCATGTTATATCCTCAATTTGTACCTCTTCTTAATGCATAGACCCTACCATTGGTTGTGACCCTAGAACCTCGAAATTTGTACGCTCACTATCGGCACCATTAGTCTGGTGGGATATTTCGACCCTGGGTTGTTGCCTCCGGGTTTCTAACATGGAAGGTATTTGTTCCCCTCCACTACTCGGTGGATCAATATCCATCCTTATTGTCACAGGCACGTGCTCCTCCTCTTCTACCACTATGGTGCTCACTTGTTCATCATGTGGTGAAGGAATGGCATCATCGACCACTCCCTCCAATTGTCTATGAACTTGTTCTTCCCATGTGGTTTTCTGTGGTGACCTGGTGTTGCTTCGGGATTTTCTTGTCACTTGGCTCGGTGCACCAACTTTTGGTGGTTCCATCCAGCATAAATATTCCCACTGCTGTTGAAATATGCCTTCTAACATCTTTGGAATCGTCTCTTCATTGTTCGTCTTTGTGCTCGTTAGCTCTGTGTATGCTCAAATTCACAATGGGGGCTATGTGGCACACTTTCCAGTTATATAATTTCTCTCATAATTGTCGTAAATATTCTCTGAGATGCTTCCTTTACTACCATAAATGTTGTAAATCTTCTTCGTCACACTTCCTTAAATTTCGTAAATGCTCGGCTCGCGCCTTATTTTTTCAATGATCGGTTTTTATTTTCTGATCGTTGTCCCCTTTTCCGGAGCATTTCTGTTATGATTCTTCCTCAGTGCACTATGTTTTCATTCTGTCACTCTTATCCGACGTGCAATAACTTTACTTCTTATCGCGTAATTTTTGTTGTCTGTTGCATGCTACTTTTTCCAGTTTTTTGCCATTCAACCAACTTCCTACTCTTTTTGTATTTTTCTTCTTTTTCTTATTTTTCTTCTTTTTCTCATTTTTATGTCATTTTGTCCTTTTTCTTTCTTAACTTATACTATAGTACACTATACAAAATGCTTCCTCACTACGCTGCAACTACTGAGAGTTAGTAGGTTGGTTTTCCCTATACATTTTGAGTCGACTACCATTCACCAGACCCTACATTTCTTTTCCTATCAAGTCCTTTAGCTACATAGATCCCCCATCTATGACATACTTCATTTCATATGGCCCTATCCAATGCATTTTGAACTTACCTGGATGTTGTAAATATTTGTTGTCATAGAGGAGAACTAGATCTCCCTCCTTAAATCTCTTATTCTTTATGTTTCTGTCATGCCAGGCTTTGTCCCTTACTTTCTGCACCTCTTGGTGGAATCCTGCCAAAATTTGGTCTTCTTCAAGGTCCATAAGTTGACTTAAATTTTATTGTACTACTCCTCTTTCTGTCATAATTGTGATTGTTGCAACGCGCAAACTAAGTACTGAAAAATTCTAATGGAACCACTGCTTCTTGTCCATACACCAATCTGAATGGTGTTTGTCCTGTCAACTTATTGCATGTAGTCTTGTATGCCCATAATATTGATGATATTTTTAAATCCCAATCATCTATGTTAACATTACAAATCTTTGTCAGGGCATTCTCCAAGATCTTATTGAAAGATTCTACTGTGTCATTTTCCTGAGGATGATATGGTGTACTCTTCTGGTAATAGACTCCTCAGTCATAGCCTGGATGGTAATATTAATCAAATGTGTGCCTTGGTCACTCATCAAAATCCTAGGACATTAGAATCTTGTAATCACCTACGCAAATAAGAAGTGTGTTGTAATCCTTGATTGGTGTTGCTTCTACCCATCTGGTTAAATACTTTGTCGCAGTAATGATGTATCTCTCTCCTAACCTTCTTGCTGGTGGATTAATAGGTCCTCCAAAATCTATTTCCCACTTTTCAAATACCTTAAGAGTTACTTGGGGCCTAAGGGGTGTCTCATCCATTTTGTTGGGTTTTCCAACTCTCTAACAAACATCAAAATTCTGACAATATTCTTTTGTATCTTTATGAATTGTTGGACACCATAAACCTGCACGCAATACCTTTTATGTGGTAGCCTTTCCTTCATAGTGTCCTCCAGCTAGACCTTCATGATATTTTGCTAGAACAATGGGTCATTCATGCTCCATCACACACCTTCTCAAAATGTTGTCTCCTCCCAACGTGTATAACTGACCTGCAATCAATTGATAGTCTAGAGTTCTAACTACTAGGTTTTTCTTCTCCACGGTACTAAAATCCTTAGGTGCAATTCTTTTGCTCAAGAATTCAATGATACCAACAAAGTACTCATTGGCTATCTGTAATGAAAATAATTGTGCATCAGGGAAGTTGTCTTCTAAGTTACTAGGTTCTTCTCCATTGGTTATCCTTAATAAGCAATATGGTTCTGCATTCAATTTCCCTAGTTTAACTATTACTTCAAAATCAAACTCCTGAAACAATAATAGCCATCTACAGATCCTCCCCCCCCAACATTGGCTTGTTGAATAAATATATGGGGGAAGAATGATCTGTGAACATTTTTAAGTGCTTGCCCAATAAGTAGGGTTTGAATTTTTGTAGTGCATACACCATGGCTAGACCTTCTCTTTTTGTTGTGTTGTAATTCTTCTCTAAGTCTGATAACTTCCTGCTTACAAAGGCTATAGGTTGATCTAGGTCACATTCTCCTGTCTATGCCAAAATTTCTCCAAGTTTTATTTTCGATGCATCTGCATGCACGTGAAATGTTTTTTCCCAATCTGGAAACACTAAAATAGGTGTTGTCACCATCTTCTCCTTCAAGGTATCCAATCCTCGTTCCACTGAAACTTGGTGTACTTCTTCAACAGCGTTTCCATTGGTGTGGTAATATGCACATATCCCTTGATAAACTTCCCATAGTACCCTTGTATGTCCAAGTGTGGCTCTTAACCGGCACACTAACTTTGGTGGTGGTAAGTTCATAATTACAACAATTTTAGTAGGGTCAACCAGTAAACTTTGTCTACACACTACATGTCCTAACAGTATCCCAAAAGGTGTGTTGAAAATACATTTATTGATGTTCAATGAGATCTGACATTTCCTACACTTGTCCAACTATAGTCTTAATACTTATACATGATCTTTCAATATACTAAAAATAGTCCAGTCATCCAAATATACTTCTAAGAACTTATGTATGATATCCTTAAAAGAAGTTATTACCACCCTTGAAAAGATAGTTGGTGCATTCTTCAATCCAAAGGGCATAATTGTATACTGATAGGATCCCCATTCTGTAGAAAATGTAGTCTTATGCCTATCCTCTGGAGATATTTAATCTGATGATAGCCTGAGAATCCATCTATGAAGGAATATGCTCCCTAGCCTTTCATGGTCTCTAACACCTCATCTGTAAAAGGAGTAGGGAAAGGATCATGTGAGCAAGCATCATTCAAATTTCTTAGATCTACACAAATTCTTATTCCCCCTTGTTTCTTTTCCTTGACCACCATCGGACTGATCCTTTCGGATTCTTCCACAAGCTCTATGATACCAGTTTCTAACATTCGATCAAGTTATGGTTTCACCTTTTTCTTATACATTGGATTTGTCCCGTAAGGTCTCTATCGAACTGGTCTATAATTTGGTTTTAGGGGTATCTTAATCTCTCCCATCTCACTTGTTATTCCTTTCATCTCTGTAAAAGTTGTTGGAAACAGGTCACTGTATTCGCGTAGTAATTTTGTTATCCTCTCTAGTGTTTACTCGTCCCAATAGTCTCCAATACTTTCCATTTTAGGGTTTTTGTCTATCCCAATGTTGACTTTCTTGACCTTAATTGGTGCAGCAAATGCCTTTGATTCCAATGATGGACCTTCCACCTCTCTTTCCCTTTTAATTTTTGTTATATGGATGTTGCACGGATCTTCTTCTTCTAGTGTATCCTCTACAATATGATAACAAGAGAGTAAGTCCTTGACTGTCCATATGTGTTGTTGTTGATATTTTGTTATAATTTCCACCTCATGTTCCTCAAAAAATATCATTCCATGTATCGGCTTCAGGGCTGAATCGATCGTAGAGTTCTCATGCTCAAATGAGAAAGTTATCACAAAATTTTGTTGCAATATTGTCCATTCTGTAGTGCCTTTGTGCAGTTTCTATTCTATGTACCAGTTCCATGGTATCCCCTCCAATGTATGAATAAAGTAATGAGGCCATTCTTCTGGTGGTTTTAGCCTCCACTGAGTTATACATTTATCTATGTGCTCAGTTGGTCTTCCTTGCCCATGATATTTCTGAAATGTATCATTCCCCTATTCTGCGTCAAATCTAATGCGCAGTAACCTTTTACATTGATACTAATCTTGAATCGTTCCCCTGTGCACGCCCCACCATCTTTCAGGTGTTGCCTTTAGTGCAATATCCAGGGCTAACAACCTCTGATTTTCCAGGACTTCTTCTTCATAGTTTGTCAAAAATTCTTCGAGTTCATTCAAACCATGAAAAGTGGGAGGTTCCCTTACCTCTGTACCGATCCACTTTACTGCACACTCTATTCTTTCTCACCGCCTTGTGGAGACTTCATGTAGCCTCTACTGCCAGTTTTCTAGACCTATATCTGAGTCTGAGGCACACGACGTAATGCTTCACCAGCTAAGTACCCCATCTGCAGTTGGGTTGACATAATATTCTTCCTGTGTGGTAGTCCTATATAGTTGATTTATTTCTTCCAAGTCCAAACATGTCACCTTTGCATACCTTTCTCCTCTTGAGGGGTCCAATGGTGCAATTACTCTGTACTCACTAAATTCAAAGTTCATTTTATGTGACTTCAAGTTGATCACATCCTAGTTATCAAATGCTCGGTCCAGTCCTAGTAATGTTGGGTAAGGTGTTGTGCCATCTACTATTTATATAACTTTGAAATGTGCTCTAGTGCACACTCCATCCAAGTCTAATGTCACACCTTTTAGTGTTCCAATTGGTAGTACTCTATGTTGATTTACCAATTTCAACTGAACAAGAGAATACCCTAATGTGGGTTCCCCCATACACTACCATGTCTTCTTAGGTGAGACATTCACTTCAGAGCCTAAATGAAGTATGACATCCCCCATATTGAAATCCCTAATGTTGGAATTTAACTTGAATTCTCTACTTGTTCTTCTTCACGTATGGAGGTGATTAATTGTCTTATGTTCTAACTTTCCTTCTACTTCAGTGTTGCATCTCTCTAGAAATTTCTATAACACCTTAATGTAATACCCCAGTTTTGAGCCCCATATTAAATAATGTGTTTTTCGAATTTATGAAAGGAAAGAGTGCCCAAACAATTAAAAGGGGCCAGTGTGCCTAGGAAATGTAATTTTTTGGTCATTATTAATAATAAATACATCACTGGTTGTTAGACGAACAAGGACAAGAGTTATAGGGGGGTATGATTCCACAAGAGAGGGGGATTGAGGGGCTAAGTATTTATTTTATATTTTATTTACCCGTTTTTTGTTTTGATGGAGAATATCAGTTACACGAGCTTCTTGGGGGAAGGCCATGTGGTTCTCTAATTCCAAGAATTATATAAACCCATCTTTGATATTTTTGGGGGGTTCATTCACTCACTCATTTTTTATTATTCATTGTTCACATTGTTAATTATGTTCTCTCTCCATTCACTCTTCACCCACTCTTCATTCCTCATTCATTTTGATATTGGCCTGGGAAAGAAAAACGAATTGTTGAGAGGAGCCATGGTTTTGTTGGCAGTAACGAATATTGGTGTATTCCATCCATGAATTAATGCATGCATGTTTGAGATGCATTGGCATGTGTTAATTTTTCCCACAACTATGAATCCTAAGAGTCCCAGCATGGATATTCTTGACCAGGTTCATTGGAGCCCTGGAAGGAGGTGGACATCCTGAAGGACTGCATGGCAGAAAAGGGAGTCCATTCTCTTGGGTTGTGCAGGCTGGGTAGAAGAGAGATGGTGTACTTTGGATTGTTGTGTGTGTTGAGAAGCATGTGAGAGCTTGAGTGTTGACTGGTTTGGGAAGCTGAGTGACAGTCCGGAACCCTCCTTGTGGATTCATACCCCTGGCTTCAGGGTGACATTGTTATTAAGACTTGGAACAGCAGTGTCTATGGTTGGGTGGAATGTCCTTGTTCTGCATCCAATTGGTGATTAATTTCATTAAATATAATTTCTCTCTGTCATGGTTTCATTTACCTGTATATTTATTTTCGTTGTGTATTTATTTATCTATGAAATTTGTATCTGTAATATGCATGCTTGTTGGTTATTGTTGTGAATGTCATATGGTTCATTTCCTTTATGCTGTCGCATGCATCTTGATATTTGCATGTGAATATTTCATGCATCTTTATTAATTAAAAATTTATCAAAAATCGAAATTAGTTCAGAAGCAAGCTTGAAGTAGTGTGCCCAGCCTGTGGGTGGTTGAGTATGTTACAGATTGGTATCAGAGCTTCTGGTTGAAACACCGTACAGGTATAGGTTGTAACTGTTGGACATGGTATTTTCCTTAAGAATGAATACATCCTCGAGATATTAAATCTCAGGAGTGATAGCATTGCAGAGATCGCACAGAATCTTGAGCGTCATGAAGCCAGAGATCCTTTGTAAAGGATCGTGGAATCGGGATCATTCCCTTTTGAATTTTGGGAGCGATCATAGTCGTTAAATCAGGGAGTTGTGGATCGTTAGGTCGGGAGACAGGTAAACAAGGACCGTCAGATATAGGTGAAACCAATGGTTGGGTGGGATTAAGTCCCAACCTTCAAATCAAGTTGGTTGATCTTCAGCCATCAATCGAAGTCAAGCAGTAGATGGAGACTCTATAACTTCACCACTTTAGTGATTATGGGAGACAGGGCAAAAGCATGAAAAAGGATGAAGTCATGAAACCATGTTGTTCATCTGATCTGATAAGAGGCTCGAGTGAAATTGCAATCATTGGTCAGGGTCATCCGCTGTTAACCACTTCGGAAAGTTTAACTCTGGGAGAATCGAACCATTTTAGAACTATTATAACCCAGAGCCCCGGAGCGTCGAAGTCCTGAATTCTTGTCGATCATTATATTGATGGAAGGACTTTGGGAGTAATTTTCACCGTCGGATCCAGAAATGGTCGAAGGATAGAGTAAGAAAAGGTGATAATCGACAGTAAGAGGTCATCGCCACTTTATGACCGCTTCGACACGTGTAACTCTAGGGAAATTTGAACAACTTGACAGTTTTAAACTGGAGTCTGGGAGGCCCGAAGTCCCGAAATCCTGACGACCATTAGATTGAAGGAAGAATTCGGGAGTAATGCATGTCGTTGGATCTAGAGCATAGAATGTGCACCATTTGTTAGGTTGATGATATGTCTTATGCCACGTGGCAAGGGTGTCGTGTGGGGACACATGTCATCTGAATTTAGTACCTTGTGGACCCCAACCTGTTCATTTTTTAGTGACAGGTGGCGCATGTACCAAGGGTACACGTCACCATAGGTGACATCAGCATATCATGTCATCTCTAGGAATTTCCAACATCTCTACCAGCAAAAGTGTTGAAGACCAAAGTCTTGAATTCATGCAGATCGTTGATCTAAGATTCCTTAGGGACTTTTCCCAACCGTTAGATCAAGCAGTGGAAGGATGGCGTAAGCACTTCGGCAGGTATCACTCCGAGGGAGTGAACGAATTAGGAGTTGTAATATCCTAGAGTCTCAGAGTGTCGAAGTCCCAAAATGAATAAGGATCGTCCATCCCGACACTTGATTAAGTCATGGTCGTTGGATTAACTAGTAAAAGGATAGCATAAGTGGAGGCATTAATCGACAGTAAGAGGTCATCTTCACTTTATGACCGCTTCAGTAAGTATCACTTTGGGGAAGTTGAACAACTCAAGAGTTGTAATGTCTCGGAGTCCCAAAGAAGTGAATTCACACGGTCTGTTGATCTAAGACACTTTGTGAGTTCTTATGACCATCTGATTTAACAGTGGGAGGATAGGGTAAGAGCTTCGGTGGGTATCACTTTGGGGGAGTTGAGAGACTTGGGAGTTATAATGTTCCAGAGTCCCGAAGCGTCGAAGTCCAAAATGGATTAAGGTCATTCATCTCAATGTCGAATTAATTTGTGACTGTCGATCGTGTTGAAGCCTCCAAATGATTCGGGATCATCTAGTCGACTGGAGATTAAATATAAATTGTTTGATCTACAAGTGGAGTTAATATAAGTGTTTGGCAAAGTTTACTTTGGGAGAGTTGGAAGATTGAAATGGGAGAATATTCTAAGGCCGAATTCTGGAGGACTTGGTTCCAATGTCGATCTCATGATAAGGTAAATGGGTTGATGTGCAAAGTGACTAGAAGTAACCAATCCCTCGGACATTTGCGAACAAGCTCATGTGTAGAAGAATAAGGGGAAAGTGCTAAAGGAACATCGCTAGAGTGGATAAGCTTGTGGTTTAGAGCCATGGTCACAAGGAAAGTGGATTCAAGGAAGCACCTATGCAGAATTCAAATTTTATACCAATTTAAAGTGATTGTGGAATAATTCGACAAGATCATGTTGCAAAACAAAAAAGGGTTGAAAGTGACTCTTTTTGGGAAGCCATAACTTTCAACTCAGATATCAGATTGGCGCAAGAGTATGGTCGTTGGAAATATGAATCATAGGAGAATAACATTGAATTGTTATAATTTGAATAATGATAATATATTTCTTCATGAATTGAGAAGGCAAAGGACCTGTAGTATTGTTTGGAAAAATTTGTATAATATGCATAATTCTAACAAAATGATTTCTTGCACATTTTGCAAAATTAGGGGGTATAAACATATCAATTCAGTATAAGAATGTATATTCAAGAAATAGAAGAAGGAGAGGGATCTTACATATTCAACATGGAACTTTTATGCATCTGAAGATTCCATAAGTAGTCCAGAGATGTCTCATGTTAGGCACCAAATAAGAAGACATGAATTGGACAATTTGCAAGGAGAGATGAGGAAGCTTAAGCCACCATCCTTTTATGGTGAAAGAGAAAGGGAAGGTGATTTTGAAGCATGGTTTCTTGGACTCAAGAGATATTTTCAATTTCATAACTACTCATCAAACCTAGAGGCCAAAATTTCCACATACCATTTACATGGGAAAGGTGTTATGTGGTGGGATTAGCTGAAGTGAGTTGAGCACATTAATGAGAGTAGGATCACTTGGAAGCAGTTCAAGAAATATTTTTAGAAGGAGTACCTTTCAGAGCACTTCTATGACAAGAAAATGTAGGAGTTCTTTGAAATCGGGTTAGGAAGCATGACCATGAAAGAGTATGAAAAGAAGTTCTTGGGTCTACTAAAGTATGTGGGGTTTATAAAATATGAGAAGGTGAAAATAAAAAGGTTTTTGAGTGGACTGCCTTCATTTTATAAAGATAAGATTCAATATGATGAGCCCAGGACTTTGAATGAGACCATCGGGAAGGCTAAATACCAGTATGAGAAAGGAAAGGGTAGAGACTCTTTGAAGAAATCTTGGAAGGATAAGAAGAAGGAGAAGTATGACTAGAGAAAGAAAGGATTCAAACCTCCTTTCAACAAAAATACCCCAAATAAAAATCAGCCCGACCATTATGCTAAGGATGAATTGAAGAGAGAATAATCCTTGGGTGTTATCGGACAAATTGGTAATTGCGGACACAAATATATCTCCCTATTTTCACCATGAAACTTGAACAAAACAAGACAAAATATAAAACTTTTCCTAAGTTTCAATTATCAAGCATACTAACTAACAAGGAATAAAAGACATACCTTTTAAATGTCGTTTGTCCTCACTAGTGTCATCCTCGCTCCATTATAAGCCTTATGGGATTTTGAACCTGTAAAAAGACACAATCCAATGAAGTGAAAGCAACAACATATACTCAACAAAACCTATGTATGTGATCAAGGAGTCATACAATAAAATAAGACCAATTTTATGGGAAATAAATATATCGTTGTATTAAAAAATGTGGAAGAAAGATACAACTAGATGCCTTGATGTTGTCAGGTTCCTTCCAACAGTTCCTTACTTCCCACACACTTCTTCTCCACGGATTCTGAGATCAAAAATCTATCTTGACAAAGCAAAGCTCAAATCCAACATACAAGCTACAAAAATTAAGAACTTTCCAACGTTTCCAATCTACAAGCTAACTTTCCCCATGAGAACTCTTCTCCTTTAATAAGTTGAAAATAATAGGGTGAGGAGGTTAGGATGATCCCATGAGATTAGGTACGCAACTCAGAGCCAAACCGATTGGAGGCCACCTCACCCTCGAAGCTTCTATTCTAGAACTTTCGAGAAATTCTTTTTTTTTCCTTTGTATGAAAATGGCCGCACCCTTAACACTGAGCAAACTGCAACAACATTGTAGGCCACTGTGGTGCAACCTGCAATGATCCTAGATCATTGCACCCTTAACACTAAGAAAGGTGCGACAATCCCTTTTTATAAGGTTTTTGACAAAGGAAAAGTATAATTTCATCTCTCTGGGAAAAAGTATCTCCATTCTTCTTCAAGGATTAAGGCCATTGATCCTTCTAAAGACAAAGGATAGGTTTAAATCATTAACAGTCAAGGATAGGTTTAAATAATGTGTAACATTAGGAAAAAGAGGAATACCAGCAATCCAATGTTGGGGATGCAAAGAAGATCATGTGTACAAGGATTTCTTTCACAAAAAATACAAAGTGAAGACACTACACAACATCCAAGAGGCTAC
>JASDQU010714436.1:15163-26197 GCA_032191745.1 Picea mariana
TTTGAATATAACAGAGGAAAATTGATCCAATGCATGGGGTATGAACATCGTTTGCAATTCTTTGTTATTGTTTTTTCATGAGTGGATGAGTGAATTTCGTTATGAGGGAATGGAACTGTGAATGTTAGGATAAGTTTCAATTGTTTCTCTTCTGTTGAAGTAGTGCAAGGTGTGCACACATAATGCAAGGAGTGCGTTAACGAGATCTGTATCGATTCTGAATCTCAGAAGAGATAAAATGAAACTTTCCCTTTGCAAGGACTGCAAAGAGACTGGTGCAAGGTGTGGACAGTCGTTCGCAAGAATCTGAACCTTGCGTGAAGATCTGGTGCAAGGGGTGCACAGATATGAGATTCGAATAAGCTTCGAAGAGTTAGGAAAGGAGAATGCCAGGAGGGCGAGAGGAGTTTCTCTTCGAGAAAATCCTTAAAATATATGAGTTATCGAAATCCCTAGAACGCAAGGAGTGCACGAGGAAATCGAAGGCTTCATGAGACCAAGCTCAGGAGGAATAACAATTTCATAAGTGTTGACTAGATCCAAGAAACAAACTCGAAGGAAGGAAAACGATTGAAGCCTTTGAATCCTTCAAAAATATTCTAAGTCTGAAGAAAGAACAAGCTAAAGAGGAAGGATATTAGCCGTTCGGTCCGAGCGCTAGAGAATCAAAACCGTCCATCAGGAGGGACACGTGGAAAATGATCAACATTTCGCTGACTCGCATCGTGGAGGAGTCAAAAGGAAGAACACTAAGAATTCATGAAGCCCAAATCCATGACTTGATCTAAGTCATTGGATCTAGGAGAGATTTGGACCATTGATTGTCCAGGGTGAAATATCGGCATTTTGAGGATCGAAGGATCAAAGGTGACAAGTCTTTTGACTTTGGGAAACGTGAATTCTTGAAATCATCGTGACCATCGATTATGAGGAGAGACCTGGACCGTTGATCCAGTGCCATCGCGATTTTAGCTATCCGGATAATGGAGGCAAGGAGACTCCAAAGTCGCTAAGTGCGAAACACCGATTTGATCGCAGCCGTTGACCAAGGGAAGATTTGAGCTGTAGATCTTGGGTCATCACGATTTCGGCTATCGGGAGAACGGAGGCAAGGGAACTCCGAAGTCGCAAAACACAAAATGATGACTTGATCGCAGCCGTCGATCAAGGGAAGATCTGGACCATAGATCTTGGGTCATCACGATTTTAGCTATCGAGTGAATGAAGGTAGAAACACTCCCAGGGTCGCGAAATGAGCCTTTCGCTTGAGCGCATGGTCACCACTAGTGGTCACAAGGGAGAAAGGGATTAGCAGAGACGAGCTAGCACTCGTTTGGCATTGATGTTCAAACAACTCTTGGGAGAGAAGTCGTGGGTCTCAAGCGACCTGCGCATTTGGGGAAAAGGACCTGTGTAAGTGGGTTTGGGGTCTAGCAGAGACCCGAAGAGTCAATTAGACTCAATATCTTGATCGATCCTAGACTGGGAGGTCACACAACCCTTAGGAGAGAATGGGGGTCTGCATCAAGTGGTATCAGAGCATAATTTTTTCTTGTAGACAATAGGCAAAATAAAGGATAAAAAAATAACTCGAAGTTGTACTCTGTGTGTGATAGACAATCAACACAATGCCCCCAAGGAGACGAGTGGAACCACCTTTGGCCAATTGCGCTGTGGAAAGGGATATGCGAGAGCTCCGTGCAATATTAGAGACGATGGAGGCAGTGAAGGGACGAGCACCTGATGCTGGAGACGTTAGCGATGCAGAGAGCGAATAAACAGTGGGCGAGAATTTCATCGAAGAAGCTGCAGGAGAGAATGTTGCCGAAGAACGCTTACTGAGAGCAGTTGCCAGATTGGGAGGTAGAGCCAAGATAGAGGTCCCAATGTATGAAGACAATTTAGATGTCGAAGAGCTATTGGATTGTATAAGATCCATGGACAAATATTTCGACTATGAAGGCATTGATGAGGAAAGAAGGGTGAGACATGCTGTCACCAGACTAAAAGGACATAAAGCACTATGGTGGGATGAACTGTAGGCTGAGAGAAGAAGCAAAGGCAAGTAGAAGCTAAAGATATGGGACAAAATGGAAGCCAAGTTGAAGGATAAATTCATGCCCAAATATTATCAGATCAATCTGTTCAAGAAAATGCAAAACTTGAGACAAAAAAGGGATGACAGTTAAGGAGTACACCGAGGAGTTCTATAGGCTGAACATCAGAACTGGACAAAGAGAGAGAGATGAAGAAAAAGTAGACAGATATATAAATGGCCCGAGATGAGCTCAGCATGATGTCAGTAAGAACAGTGGAGGATGCTTATTAGTTTGTGCTGAAGGCAGAGGAAAAGTTGGCCAGAAAACAAAGCCAAGGAGGAAGAGGTAAAGGCCTCATCCCAAACAAAATCAAGGGAGTTACCCATGACAAAGCACATAATTCTAAGGATGAGACTGAGAAACCATACAGTTACTCGGAAAGAGGAGGAAGTTCTCGAGAAAGACAGGGTGGTGGAAGAAATTCTTCTAGAGGAAGAGGAAGAAGAGGAGGAGGAGACGTAATATGTTATGCCTATGGAAAGACAAGACACATATATTGGGAATGCCCTGAGAAAAATAAATAAGGAGGAGGTGAAGCTCACATTTTAAAATCACAGAGAAGAGATGTTGAAGCAAAAGGAGCAGAGGATGGGAGATCCTTGATGTTGAGGAAAGTTCTCTTAAAACCAGAGGAAAAAATTGAAAGGCCGGTGCAAAGGAATAGTCTCTTCAGAACAACTTGCAAGACTAAAGATAGAGTATGAAAGGTGATAATTGACAGTGGGAGAATTGATAACCTAGTATCCAGAGAGATGGTGGAGAAATTGGAGCTGGATACAACCGCACACCTGAAGCCATACMAAGTCTCATGGTTGCARAAAGKACCCCAGGTAATGGTTACTAAGAAATGCTTGGTTGAATTTAAGATAGGAGGATATAGAGATGAAATTATGTGTGATGTAATTCCCATGGATGTATGCCATATTTTGTTGGGAAGACCATGGCAGTTTGACAGGAATGTCATTCATGATGGGAGGAAAAATACATACACATTCGAGAAGAATGGTAGGACACACATGTTGTTGCCAATAGGGGATAAGAAGGTGAAAGAGGAGGCCAACACAAGCATACTTATCATGAGTGGGAAGGAACTCCTGAAAGAAGTCAAGGAAAAACAAGAGATGCAGTTTGCTGTGGTAAGGAAGCCTAGAGTTATCCTTACAAGTACTTCAATGGAAGATTTTCTTGAAGAAGTTCAAGAATTATTGGATAATTTTGCTGACATAATGGTGGATGAGCTACCTAACTCATTACCACCCATCAGAAGTATCAGTCACCATATTGAATTGATACCAGGATCAAGTCTTCCAAACAAAGCAACATACAGATTGACACCTCGAGAGAGTGAGGAAGTGAAAAACCAAGTCTAGGAACTGCTAGACAAGGGTTTGGTCAGAGAAATCTTGAGTCCATGTGAAGTACCAACTATGTTAAGTCCAAAGAAATATGGAGGATGGAGAATGTGTATAGACTCAAGAGCCATTAACAAGATCACCATTAGGTATAAATTTCCTTGACCAAGAATGGATGATTTAATGGACTGTTTAAATGGAGCAAATTTCTTTTCTAAAATAGATTTGAAAAGTGGATATCACTAGATCATAATGAGAGAAGGTGATGAGTGGAAAACATCCTTTAAGAAAAATGAAGGTCTGTATGAGTGGCTTGTTATGACATTTGTCTTAACAAATGCCCCGAGTACTTTTATGAGGCCGATGAATGAAATACTGAAAGATTTCATTGGCAAGTTTTTGGTTGTGTATCTGGATGATATACTGATATTTAGCAGGACTAAAGAAGAGCATCTGAGGCACCGAAAATTAGTGATGAGGAGGCTACAACAAGAGAAGCTGTTGATAAATATGAAGAAGTCCTCTTTTATGAAGACATAACTCATTTACTTGGGTTTTGTGATCTCTTCCAATGAACTGAATATGGATCTAGAGAAGGTGAAAGCGATCAAATAATGGCCGTCACCAAGGAGTATGTTTGAGGTAAGGAGCTTCCATGGATTAGCAAGCTTCTATAGGAAGTTCATCAAAGACTTCATTGAAATTTGTGCACCAATGATGGATACAGTGAAGAAGAAGCACACGTCTTTTAAATGGATAGAGGAGGCCAAAAGGGGCTTCAATATACTGAAGGAGAAAATAATAGAACGACCAATTATGGTCTTGCAGAATTTTGAAAAGACATTTCAAGTGAGATGTGATGCAAGTGGAGTTGCAATAGGAGAAGTTTTGAGTCAAGACAATAGACTTGTTTCCTATTTCAGTGAGAAGCTGAATGAGACCAAGAGAAAATACTCCACATATGACAAGGAGTTTTATGCCATAATTCAATCCTTGAAGAAATGGAGACATTATCTTGTCCCACAGGAATTTGTCTTGTATAGCGATAACCAGGCATTAGAATTCATAACTAGGAAGGAAAAATTGAATCAGAGGCATGCAAAATGGGTTGAGTTTATGCATAATTTTACCTTTGTCATCAAACATATTGCTAGGAATGATAACAAAGTTGCTGATGCATTAAGTAGGAGATGTTTGATTCTACAGGAATTTCATGTGAATACCTTGGGATTTGAACACCTTAAGGACATGTATTGTGATGATATAGATTTCAAGGAAGCATACGAAGCATGCGTAAATCCTATGTTGAGAGATAGAAGCCAGTGGACAAAGTACATGATATAAGAGGGATTTCTGTTCAAAGGAAATCAGTTGTGCATACCAAAATTCTCAATGAGGGATAACCTTTTGAAAGAAAAGCATAGTGAAGGATTGGATGGAAATTTCGGCCATGATAAAATGTTTGCGCAATTGAGCAATTCATACTATTGGCCAGGTATGAGAACATAGGTGATAAAGTTTGTGAACAGATGTAGAATCTTCCAGCATGCAAAAGGAAAAATATAGAACACTGGATTGTATCAACCATTGCCAATACCAGAGAGGCCGCGGGATGCAATAAGCATGGATTTCGTATTAGGATTGCCAAGGACGCAAAGAGGATTTGATTCCATATTTATGGTGGTGGATATATTTTCAAAGATGGCACATTTTATCCCATGCCAGAAGACTAGTGATGCAACACATGTTGCAAATCTATTTTTCAAGGAAGTTGTAAGACTTCACGGCCTACCCAGAAGCATTGTCTCGGACAAAGACACAAAATTTGTTGGTCACTTTTGGAGAACACTATGGAAGAAGTTGGGGACATATTTTTCCTTCAACTCATCTTATCACCCTCAGAAAGATGGAAAGATTGAGGTGGTGAACAAAAGTTTGGGAAACTTATTGAGGAGTCTGGTCATTGAGCACCATAGTCAGTGGGATCAAATTCTTCCGCAAGCATAATTTGCATACAATGACTCACCAAACAGGAGCAATGGAAAGATCCCATTCCAAATATCGTATGGAATGAAACCCAGGGGAGTATCTAAGTTGAGAGACTTGGAACAGAGTGAGATTAGGAGCATTGGAGAAGAAGATTTTGTTGCAGAAATGCAGAGGCTCCATAGCCAGATCAGAGGACATTTGCAGAGTTCTAACCAGGAGTACAAGCGCAAAGATGATCAACATTGCAAAGAAATTCAATTTGAAGTAGGAGATCAGGTTCTGGCACATCTCAGAAAAGAGAGGTTCCTTAGGGGAACATATAACAAGTTAAAGATGAAAAAGATAGGACCATGTAAGATCTTGAGGAAGTTTGATGCAAACGCCTACGATATTGAGTTTCTAGATGGTGTGGGCATATCACCCATATTCAATGTTTCATACCTGTATCCTTACAAGAAAGATGACATAGAGGGGTCAGAAGATCAAGAGAATATCCAGTGGGAGAAACAAATGTCTGTAGCAGAGAAGCCACAAATGGAGAAGATCGTGGATCAGAGGATTGGCAAAAAGACTAGGAGGAAGACCTGTTTTGAATATCTGGTCAAGTGGAAGGGAAAACTAATAGAAGATGCCAGTTGGGTAGAACACTAAGAATTCATGAAGCCCAAATCCACGACTTGATCTGAGTCATTGGATCCAGGAGAGATCTGGACCGTTGATTGTCCAGGGTGAAATATCGACATTTCGGGGATCGAAGAATCGAAGGTGACAAGTCTTTCGACTTCGTGAAATGTGAAGTCTCGAAATCATTGTGATCGTCAGTTCTGAGGAGAGACCTGGACCGTTGATCTAGTGCCATCGCGATTTCGACTATCAAGAGAACGAAGGCAAGGAGACTCCCAAGTCGCGAAGCGCGAAACGCCGATTTGATCGCAACCGTTGACCAAGGGAATATTTGAGCTGTATATCTTGATTCATCACGATTTCGGCTATTGGGAGAACGGAGGCAAGGGAACTCCAAAGTTGTGAAACACCGACTTGATCACAACTATCGATCAAGGGAAGATCTGGACCGTAGATCTTGGCTCATTGTGATTTCATCTATCGGGTGAACGAAGGTAGAAGCACTTCCAGGGTCGTGAAACGCGAAATTGCGAGGCATCTTTCGCTCAAGCGCATGGTCACTACTAGTGGTCACAAGGGAGAAAGGTCTTAGCAGAGAGGAGCTAGTGCCCATTTGGCGTTGAGGTTTGAACAACGCTTGGGAGAGAAGCCGCGGGTCTCAAGCAACCTGCGCATTTGGGGAAAAGGACCTGTGTAAGTGGGTTTGGGGTCTAGTAGAGACCCGGAGAGTCAATCAGACTCAATATCTTGATCGATCCTAGATCAGGAGGTCACGCAACCCTTAGGAGAGAAGGGGGGTTTGCATTTATTCACCATAAAAAATGTACTATTACCGATGACAAGGATTTGAATTTCAATGGGGAGTTTTCATTTTTGTTTTGCAATCATTTTGGCTTGGTTGCAACAAAACTAGAGAGGTTTCAACATGAAGTATTTAGATCTTTCCTTTATGACTAGATCCACTATATTTGAAGAAAGGAACCAGTGGAACCCTTGTTTAGAAGGAGAAAGGAGACTCAAGAAACAAAAATGTATCAAAAATATGGAAGAAATGGTTAGCCTAAAATTAAGGGCCAAAACTAGGCTCAATGACTTGATGGAACTAGAAGAATGGGTGGTTATCTATTAGTTTCTTGGGAAAAATATGAAGTGGGATAGCCTCAAGGAGTGGACCAAGGTAAAGTTTGAACCCATGGTCAAATACCCTCCCTATATTATGACTTTGGAAAAAGGGTGGCCAATTTGGGTGTTCAAATCGATGGCTGAGGTAAACAATATTCTACACAACAGATGCAAAGTAGGATTCTCAAAATTTATTATTGAAAAAATGGCATGTGGACTTTGATGCTAGAATTGTGCAAGTCGATATCCTTTTAGTCTGGGTTCACATTTCAGGTCTTCCTTTGGTTTTATGGTCTATGGAATTGTTCAAAGAAATTGGGAATGCTATCGAATCAAACTATGAAGTTGAATAATCCTTTCAAGATATAGGATTCCATGGAATGGGAATAATTCTAGTGGGTTTAGAGACAACCAAGGGATTGTTAAAGGAAATAATTACTAAGCACAAAACATACCATTAAAAACTCACTTTGGACTATGAAGGAATTGCCTTTAAGTGTGGAAGATGCCATAACCATGGGAATTTAGCAACATAATTCTCATACCCTTATTAGAGGAAGGTGTGGATACAAAAAACTTAGCCAAAGGAGCTGGGGGTCAAATTGGTGGAAACCCTAACTTTCAGAGAGGTCATGAGGAAATTGGAAATAAAAGGGCTAGCTAGAAACCTTCGGTTTTACCACTAGAACTAGAGGAGAAACTGATGGTCTTATATGTCAACAAGGAATACATCTTGGATGCGGTTAGTGATAACAAATTTGGAAAGTTTCCTTTGGGTAAGTCACCTTAGAAACCCTCCCCTTGCAAAAGAAAATCCACAATTTATTTATTTATTTAGATCTTGGGGGATATAGGTAGAACTAAAGGGATGTAATCTATTAGTGAATTCTTGCCAGGTTTATTTGGCATCAAAAAATCTATTTCATCAACACTTATTACTTTAATTGAATTGAAATCCCTTTGGTAGAAGACATTGTTCAGGTAGGGACATCTGCTTCCCCTAGACAAGGAATAGATGCATGAGATCCTTGCTGATATTTTGTGCCCTAGGAATCCTCCAAATACAACTTTATACCTAGAGGAAAAGGAACATGTGACTTCCTTGGGAAAGTGGCAGGGGGGTTAGGGTCATTTGATGAGAAAGGAAAAAATCCCAACCAAAGAGGGAGGAAGTCTCATTTGTCCATGGCGCAAAAACAATCATCCTATAAGATAAAATGTGGGAAGTAAATTTCATTGATAGGGGCCCTTAGAGAAAATTCCCCTTTGAGAGGCTCTCAAATGATCTTTCTAACACTAAAATATCTAGGGTTGGCCAATCCCTCTAATAAATTGGCTATCAAGAGGCTAATAGAGCCCTTAAAAACCTCTATTATTATGCTTCAGGAAATTATGATAGATGGAGCGATTTTTTTTTAGGAACTTTCCAAATCTTTGAGTGGGTTGGATTTCAACTATATTGATGCCATTGGAAGATCTGGTGGGAACATAATTGGTTGGAAAAGGTGCTCCTTCATCCCAACTATCTCCTAGGTTTTAAGTCAAGACTAGGGGTTTCCCTCTTCTCCATGGATATGGGGAAATAAATATTTGTTCTAAATGTTTATGGTCCATACTTGGACAAGGTAGAGTGTTGGGACACGATTTTCAAATTAGAATTCATACAGACTGGTATGGTGGTGATAGGGGGAGACCTTAACTTCACTTTAGGAGCATATGAAATCTAGGGTCTTGCAACTCAAATAGATTAACTTGCAGGACAATTTTTAAGGAAATTGGAGGAAGAGGGCCTACTAGACATAGAACCAAATTTTTTTTCTCCCAGCTAGAGAAAAAAAAGAACATGGGATGATAGAATAAAAAAGAGGTTAGAATGATTTTTAATCTCTGAAGGCTTCCAAGATGAATTTACCTGTGTGAAACAATGGGTCACCTTGTGTTGGCGGGCGAAATTGACTATCCGTCAACTGAAAGAGTGAGTTCGGTCCGGGGTTGTCTAAATAACCCAAGTCGTTTGGTGTAACTCGTTCTGACGGGTTTAATGGCTCCGTTAGCCAATCTAAGAATCCTAAAAGAAATGAATAAAAGAGAGAAATAACTAACTAATTACTAAACACTATATATATATGTACATATGTTCTAATGTAACTGTAGTAGTTGTGTTTAAGCAGAAGATATACATGTCTCATTTATTTACATGATTTACAAGATGCAAGTTTTAATCGAAACTTAGGAAAATCGATGTGAAAAATGATTGCTTCTAGGAAGCAGATAAAGAAAGCACATAAAAATATTTATTGTTTTTCTTTTATAAATTTAAAGAATCTTGCAAAAAAAAATAATGAAACATGAACATGTGGATAGTCAAAGCTGAACCATACATTCTAGTTTCAATGATATGTAAATGACAGAAAAATACAAAGAAGCTATCATGTCAATGAATTAGTGAGGTGTATCCAAGCATCTGCATGAGTGGTGAACATCCAACTGCCATGTCCAAGAGAGAAATATGCAATGAACCTTATTACTGTTCTAAATAAATTTAGAACATGTATTGGCAGCTTAGGTTTTAATGACAAAAAAGGAAACACAAACATATACCTGTGATCTCATAATTATACATGATTACAGCAAGATAAATCTGGAAGCAATCTATTAATTTTATGATTCAATTTAAAATTCAAAGATAAATCTCATTATTTAAATTGAAGATATAATCATAGCATTTGTATTTTGAGGAGCAAATGATAGATGGTATTTATAATATAAACCTCCTACACATCACAGATCATTTAATCTAAAGATATCAGACCTGCACATGTAACAGGATAAAAAAAAAACATAAATAACAACATTATAAACAAAAGGCTAAAGCCAAAATGCATATATGTTGTTCTATTAAATTTTTGGAATCACTTGTCCATTCTGTAGTCCTCGAAGAATTTTTTTGGATAATAAACTTTAAAGCTTGGAAAAATTAATACATAAATGATAATAATTAACCATGTATTGATAAAAAAGACTAAAGCTATTAAATCAATGCATAATCAATAATTCAAAGAATATGAATATATTATAATGAAAATAAAACCATTTTACTTACATGACAAAAGCCATTGAGCAACCTGGAATTCCATATTCTTCTTTGAAAATATTCGTCCATTCTCCCAAAGATTCCAACCATCTATTACTCCATTTGAAAAGAAATAAAAAGTTTACAAAAGCAATAATATACAAAAGAGAAAGGATCAAAATCCTCCTCTCCAATTCTTCGATCCCTTTGGCTCTGATCTTTCTCATATATTTATAAAATGAATGAACAGTCTAGGTGTCACTATTAATTTCCGCCACCTGAAATTTGACTCTAAAAGAGACCCAAATATCTCTCAAATCGTGCATTTGTTTGAGAAAATCTCTAAGCAGAAGGTAAATGGGTCCATTTTGGTTCTGGGTTTTCAACCGTTTCTTCAAATTCCTCACGGTTTGGCTGCAATCAGTTCTGCAAAATCACCTGTATGATATTGACGCCTTTCCAAATTTTATCTGTTGTTGCTCATAAAATTATTTGTAGCAATCCAAAATTATTTTTGGATCAATCATCTTGAACGTATTTTGATAATAAAATCAAGCCATGATGAGATCCTTATCAAATATTTGATAATAGAAACCTGTGAAACAAAAAGAAACCTAAATTAATAACCTAAAAGTTGTGAATAAAACAAAATCTAGAAAAATAAAAAATGAATTTAAACTAACTATAACTTATAAACAAACATTATTTATAATTTGTTTTCAAATATGATCTAGAAGCTTCAAGTTAATGAAGAAAAAATATTAATTTTAGTTTT
>JASDQU010714437.1:15448-27053 GCA_032191745.1 Picea mariana
TCCCACCATAAAATGTGTTCAAATTGTGTATATATTTTATGATATTGTCACATCTAACCCAGCAATTAGTATATGAAATGCATGTTTGCAACTCTCTGTTTGTCCATGTGTGAATGTAGGTTAGCTTTGGGAGGAGGCTTGCAGTCAAGGAGTGAGTGAAAGAGAAGGGATCAAAATCAAACAAAGGATTTAAGGTAGAGTTACCTAATCTTATTTGCACCTTTGTATTGCATGAATGTTGTGTTTTGTGTTGGGAGAATAGGTAAAAGTAGAGGCCTTTTAATGGTCATTTTCTGCATGCATGATTAGAGCCCTTTAATGCTAAGTCTGTAAGTGGGATTTCCCACTCACATCAGAATTGGTAACTGTACTGGGGAGTCTCAAGGGTTCTTTGGGGATTTTTTATTGGGTATTTTGAAATTGGTTTTACTGCCTTTTCTGAGTTTCTGTAAGAAGTCTGAGTGTTCAGGGGTTCTGGTTCTCAATACCAGTCTTCCCTACTCTACTTACCAGACTATTTATTTTCTATTTTTGAGAGTCTTAAGAGGTATACGCACCGTGTAGTGGGGCAGCACGCATATGCATGTGCCTTGCCTTTAGTCATCCCACGTATGTATGCCTGCTAATGAAGTGCTAGCTATGTGTCTGAGAACCCAGGGAATCCTTCTCAGGAAGAGGCATTCATCCTCTCCCCTGCAGAAGTGATCCTTCTCAGGGATCTTCTGGGTCCTTATAGGTCTCATATTGAACAGTACATAGTTAGGTAAGAACCTCAAGATTATCTTTTTTTTGCTAAAGTTTTCTTGCCTCTTCTTTGTCAAAGTAAGTTTTTGCACCTTTAAGGGGTTCTGGTTTTCAATACCAATACTCTGTGCCTAAGCTTAGTTGCTTGTCTTCCTTTTTTGAGGAAAAACAGAGGCACACATGGTATGTAGTGGGCCTGAACACGTGCATACGCACCCTACCCTTGGACAACCCGCATGCATACGCTGGATGTTGAAGTGACAAACGTGTTTCTGTCTAGAAACTTTTTTGAAGAGGCAATCATCCTCTTTCCTGTCAAGAGTCATTTTTTCAGGGATTTTCTTGTTTGATTATAGTCTCTGTCATAGTGGTTTTAGCCTAGGTTGGAGTCCAGCATAGCTTGCTTTTTCATTAAAAGATTTCTTCTATTTCTTAGCTTTTTAAACTTATTTTTATCTTGAAATTTTAAGAAAAATGAGTTGCATTTTAATCGTGCATTCATCAATTTCTTTTAGAATCTTTTGTTATTTCTTCTTTGATTGGAAGAAAATATTAAAAAAAAAAAAACTTAGTTTGTTAGATCTCTTTCTTTCCTGGCATTTTCTTTGCATTGTTAGTTGAAAAAGAAAAAGAAATTAGCATAGCGTTGAGTTTTCTTCTAATTTTAAAAGCATTTCAAAAAGAAAAAAAATAATAAATATAATCATTCTTTGCCAGTGTTCATATAAGTTTCATCATTTTTTCACAAGAGTCTTAACAACATCAGTTGCACTACCGTACCCTTTTTGAGTAAATCAAGCTAGTAAAAAGAACGCTAATTAAAATTTACTAGACTTTATGTTTGTAGGGTCCATCAACTAGATTAGGCTAGAGCCTTGATTTAGGTTGGAGAGGAAACTCTTCAAGGCTATAAAACAAACATAAGAGTCTGTGCTAAGGAGTGTAGAAGTCCAATAGCATGGAAATTATCCGGGACCCCCCTCTAACATAGGGGCTAAACACGAGTTCCTATGCGGAAAGGTAGCGGAGATAACCCCTCCAAAGCCGGACCAATCGTAGTGGGGAACGCATATAGAGGACTTGTCTTGGGATTCTGTTGATAACATTTTCCATGGAGCTTCATGGGTCTTGAATCTGTTCGAGGTCCTCAATCATCTTCTGGAACACTTTCTTTCGATACTCTTGATAGGTTTTAGGCTTGATACCCTGCTCATTTCAATCCACCCGACTGTCAATTGTACCTGCCTGGTGATTGTTCACGAGCTGGAAACCTAGTTGCCTTTATTTTAGGGATTTACACATGTGACCATGGGGGTATACCGCAGTACTAAGGGCAGAAATTGGGCCACACTTTGCATAGTATACCCGGAGGGTTCTTCCGTATTTGAGTTGCACTTGCATCGGTAAGTTGCTCTAGTGTTGGTTGGTGTAACTGTTCTTCCAACTAGTTAATCGTTTGCTTGATTTTCCTTTAGGATTTTTCTAGTGTGTGCTCTGTGCTCCCTGGTTTTCCATAGTGAGTTAGTCAGTCATGGATCTGGGTCATTGACCTAGGGTGGTATACCACCCACTCCACCAGTCGTAATGAATTTTTTGGTCTTTTGCTTAGAAACATGGAGCCGCCTCTTTATAGGCGTTGTTTTGATAACACTGATTTTCCAGAGTCAGTGTGTGAGACTTTTACAGACTTGAACGATCCTGCAAGGAGAGAACCTATGAATAATATCTTCATGGCTAAATTTCTTGATGATACCAACCAAGGAACCCCCTTGCAAGGGGATTCTTGTGCTTTTCCTTTCTTCAGAAACATTGGTGTCCCTTTGATGGCCACTTTGTACATTCCTGGGTTGAATGTGGGATTATCGGTTTGGTTGGGTACCATTCCAAATTTCCTGATTGCTCTTAACGCTTCTCAATTAAGCAACTTATGTCATGGGCACCATGTTTATTCTCCTTCATCAGCAAATTTTTCTCCTCCTCCTTCTCCCGCCTATGGTGAAAGTACATTTACTAGTAACCAGAAGTCTAAACAAAGTAGAAAGAGGAAGAATAGGAAGAAGAAGTCACCAACCTTTGCGAGTCATGTTGGAGACAGGTCAACAACCTCTGCAAGTCATGTTGAAGACTAGTACCTAGCCTCTGCAAGTCATGTTGGGGGCAAGCACCCACCCTCTACAAGTCATGTTGGGGGGAAAAGTCCAGTCCCTGCTAGTCATACTGGCAATAGGTCTATAGCCTCTGTGAGTCATGTTATCGACCCATCACAAACCTCTACTAGTCATGTTGGAGATGTGAAACCAGACACTACTAGTCATGTTTGGGGAATTGATTCTATTGAGAAACCTAGACGGATATGATGTAAGCCTAAGTTCCCTTGTAATATTTGCAATGGAGATTACCTTATTCATATGTGCCCTAGCATTCCAGAGGTACAAATATTGTGGTCCCTGTCTACAAGCTCTTCTAATTCTAAGTCTTCTAAGGTTTCCTCACAACTTATTCAGCAATTGTTTAAGAACGTGTTCATGTTGATGCAGTCATCAGCTGATCCCACTCCTCTTCTGAGGGGTGAGGTGCCTTTAGACCATGTAGTCTCACAGCCTATTCAGCCATTGGTTGTGAAAGTGGTCATGTCGATGTAGTCATCGGTCGATCCCACTTCTCTTTTGGGGGGTGAAGTGCCTTTAGACCATGTAGTCCCGCAACCTATTCACCCATTGGTTGTGAAAGTGGTCATGCCGATCTAGTCATCGAATGATCCCACTCTTCTTTTGGGGAGTGATGTGTTTACCGACTATGTTTTTAGCATTTTTGGTTCAGTACTTTTAGAACAAGGGGGCATTCCACTCGTTTCGAGCACACCTCCTCCAAACCCTAGGATGGTTTCCTTTGATTGGAATGACCTTGTTGAGCCTCGTCTTCCTTCTGTCGCCCCTTTCTAAATAAGGGTTGAAGTTAATTAAACAAATATTTATCGATGTATTGTGGATGAGGGTGCCTCTACAAGTATTTTATCCTCCTCGGTTTGGAAAGTCTTGGGATCTCCCGAGCTTGTGTCTGCTTCGCATGAGCTGTTGGCTTTTGACAGATGTTCTAGTGAATATTTGGGGATTCTTCCTTAGTTGCCTATCTCATTAGGTGGGAAGATTGTCCTTGTTGATGTTATAGTGGTGCAAGACCTGTTAGATTTCAATATGCTTCTTGGGCATGATTATGTATATGCTATGAATGTTGTGGTATCTACGCTCTTCCAGGTTATGCATTTCCCTCACAATGGAAGCATTGTCACTATTGACCAGCTGGCATCTGATAATCACCATCCTAATTCGACGTTGTTTCAAGCTACCTCTTTACATGTTCCTAGTGTTCGTGTAGACTCTACCCTGCCACGGGTTAATTATGTGGTGTCTTATCCTCGATGTTCAATTGCTTCTGAGGAGGAACCTGTGAAGTCATGGTTTTCCTCTCGAGACTTGGTCTCAGCAATTGATCCATTGGTTTATCCAAAGGGGAATGGGAGCCCTTGTTTCCCCCTCTAGTTCCAAGTGATCTTGAGTCTCCTTCTAAGTATGATCTCGTTGTTTGTAGATCCTCAAGCCCTTGTGCTTGTGATTCTTCATTGATAGACTCTGCCAATCCTACCCAGAGCCTCCATCGTCATATGGAGTATGGTCAGTTTACTTCACCCTTTGGGACTGTCGACCCTCATTTGTGTGATTTCTCAGATTTTGAATTTCCTTCAAACGAAGCTATCCTTGAAGCCATGACTATGGTTTCTATACCATGGGAGGACTTACACCATGGTTTGTGTTTTCTTCCCTTTTGGGAGACTTTCCTAGTTGACTATCAAAGAGACTCTTGGTTTGAGCCTAGCAGCAGGCTCTACCTGAACCAATTTCATACATGAGTCGTGGCCCCCACGGGTCTTCTTTCAAGCCTTTTTCAGAACCTCTAAACATGAAAAGATTGTCGAGCGATCTTGTTGTCTTTCATGCTCATTAAACTGAAATTTGAAGGCATGTCTGTCCGATGGTAGTTTACCCCTTTTTCGGTCCAGATGGTCAACTGTATGAACAAAGGTATACTCTAGGAACTTAGGTTCCCTAGAAGATTATTCTCAGGTATGATTTTAACCCTTTTTCGGGCCTAAGGGACCAAATTTATGAAAAAGGAACCCCCACGGAGTCCATAGTTAAGCTCTTTTCAAACTACCTAAAATTGAAAAGATCGTCGAGTGACATTATTCTTTCACACTCGTTAAATTGGTCCAGAAGAACATTCCTGACGAAGTCCATAGTTAATCTTTTTTCAAACTCCTTAAAAATGAAAAAATTGTCGAGTGACCTTGTCTTTATCACACTCATTAAAATGGTTTTGAATAGACATCTGGTCGGTGCTAGTTTACCCCTTTTTCGAGCTGACTAGACTATCTTCGAAAAAGGTACCCCAATGGAGTCTTCTTTTAAACTTTTTCATACTCTCTAAACATGAAAAACCACCGATCTTACCTTCTATGGGCTCGTTAAACTTACATTGAAGAATGTTACCATTGTTTGTCTTATTAATGGCATTTGCATACCTGCATCTTTGGCATAATGCTGGCTCCATGTTGTTCTCAAATAAACCATCTGAAGCATGCCTTATATGCAAGCCCTGTAGCACTTTGCCTCTGTGTCTTGACACCTTTGGCCCATGGAGGTTTTTTCCGAGTGTCCCTTTTCTGCATATGTCCCTTTTCTCTGAGCATCAATGTGTTCCTTGTGCCTAGAACTAGTATGATTGTGACACTCATTCCACCTTTATAACGTAAAATTCTTTTATTCTTTTTTCAAAGATTTTCAAAAATATTGAAAAAAGACAAAAAAATCAAATATACCCCAAAAAGGGAAGGGAAAATTATTTTCTTTTTTTTGGCAGCACAATGAGTCACCCTTGGACAAAGCACATCTTTCTATTTGTTTGTCAAATATCTAGGATATAGTGTGACCTTAGGAAGATGTTCTCATAGAGTTGTTTCCTCCTCTATTTGGTTATTCTTCCAAACATATGGAGAGTTGGTGTTGCCTCCTGCATCGTCAACTTATGTCAATATCATGCTGTCTAAGTCGCATCATTTGTCATGCTACTGTCCAAGGGAATTTTTTACCAAGATCATGTCGGCCTTTCTATAGTTTGTCTCTTGTCCTCATGCCCGACCATCATAAAACACCAATCAAAATCATTGCTCAAAATCAATGAAGTTCTCTGCCTGATCACCGATATCCTCTTGTCTATTCACGATGAGTTGGCAAAGACCTATGGGTAATGAAGTCATACACTCACGTTACACTCTTACTCACGTTTTGAAGATCTTGAAGTTGTTGCTCGAGCTCTGAAAGCATCATCTCCAGCCATCAGACGACACTTAGCTTCTTGAAGATGAATACAATACATGTATATCTTTTGATTTTGAGATGTATATCCATTGTGTATTGCTCGCGGCTACACTTTATACAGTTATATGACATGGATCTGCAGTGTATTTGATTGGCAGCCATGATTTTATCTTTCTTTTTTATCCTGAGCATGGGTATTCCCGCCTCGAAGAAACAAAGTTTTATTTTGCAGATGGCAGCTCCTGAATACTGGTCCCTGGGGTCACTCACTTGGCATGTTGATAAATATTGGTAAAGTATTTTGGCCATCAGATGTTCTTCTTACCTCACACTTTAGGGAGAATCTGTTATAAGCCTAATTTGCACCCAGCCTACATACCTGGCCTCAGGCCCTACTATTTACCATTTTCTTGAGCCAAGCTCTTCTAAAAATCCCTCTTTTTGAGCCATATGCACCCTGGCCTTCTACAACCCGCATGTGCACTCATGCATACACATGTCGGCCTTCTACAGCCCGCGTATACCGACAAAATCATGAAAAATGGAAAGTTGCAGATGGGAAACAGAGTTTCAATAAATTTCTAAAACTGTTTAGCTGCCTATGGCCAATCATTCAACTGGATAACTACCTATAAAATAAGAGGTAGGGGTCCCATTTAAAGGAGAAGAAGAAGAGTATAGAAACTCTGCCCAAATTTATCCTCCCTTTGCTCCAATTTCCTACAATTGTATTGTGAGGTTGAGTAGTTGGTGCATTGTGAAGAGGAGCCCAGGACCAGGTTCGAGGAGCAGTGTCAGCCACATATTGTAAGTTTACTCTTGTGAAGATTAATACAAAAAAGAATATTTTTTTTGTCCCACCATATCATGTGTTCAAATTGTGTATTTATTTTATGATATTGTCACATCTAAACCAACAATTAGTATATGAAATGCATGTTTGCATCTCTTTCTTTGTCCATGTGTGAATGCAGGTCAGCTTTGGGAGGAGGCTTGCAGTCAAGGAGCGAGTGAAAGCGAAGGGATCGACATCAAACAAAGGATTTAAGGTAGAGTTACCTAATCTTGTTTGCACCTTTGTATTGCATGATTGTGGGGTTTTGTGTTGGGAGAATAGGAAAAAGTAGAGGCCTTTAAATGGTCATTTTCTGCATGCATAATTAGAGCCCTTAAATGCTAAGTCCGTAAGTGGGATTTTCCACTCACATCAAAGAGTGCTCTTGTGCCTAATTTTTTCTGCACCAAGTTGCTTGAAGGTCGGATGTTCATGGAAGGCTTGTCCACATTCCTCACTAAGTCTTCCTCCTTCTCAACTTTAACCTTAAACTACCCACTGAAGTTAATGAGAACCTAATTTTTGTATGCATCACTATCCTAGTTTTCTGTGTTTAAACATTCTTATGCTAAGCTTTTTCCATTTGACCTCCACTCATAAACCTACCTCCACAAACATTTTGACAGGTACTGGGCTTATCCTCCTACAATTTGAGGGTGACTCTCAGTACCAACAGAGGCCATGGAGGGTGTACTTGTTGTTGTTGCAAGGCCACACCCAAAGGATAGGTACACATGGGGAGATGATTAGCTCAAACCTTCATAGGGATAAAATCCCACCATATGGATGTTGAGACCCCAGCCAGGGGTAGAGACAGGTCAGAGGCTTGCACTAGAGAGAGAGGAGGACGATCCACCAGAGACAGCCTGGCAGACCTGGACCCAAGGGGGTCTTTCCCTCCTACTATGATGTTGGCCTTGAAATTCCCATGACATCACCTATGTGACCCTTGACATCACCCAATGTTTGATGGACACTTTGGAGGAAGTTATGTGCCAAGTGGCACATGTGGCTTGATCCAGAGGCCTTGGGAGGCCTAATGTTTTGCTCTTGGAGGCCAACATTTCACCAGAGAGGCCTAACATCACCCTAAAGGGGAATGACGTCACCTATTCTTATTGATTTAGGGTTTAAATTATCATTTTTATGTAAAAGCTGGATATTACATGTAAACTGGCCATGTCGGCCTTTTTGACTTAATTCTAGTCATTATAACTGTATAAATAAGGGGGAAATCACTCTTATTTTTTCATCATCTTTCACTCACACTTAAGTGAGGTCTGAAATTTGTGACCTAATTAGGGTTTCTTGGCTGAAATTTGGTGTGCACTTCTTGAAGGAAGCTATTTTTGGAGTATTTTATCATTTTTCTTGGTGGAAGTGTTCAACTAGGCTATTTGCTAGATGATTCTTGGTGAATGTAAGTAAATTTTCTGCAATTCTTCTTCATTGAATGGTTATGGTTGTATTTATCTTGCAATTATTCAAAGATTATGAAATTTCTAGCTTAAAACCCTAGGAGGCTAAAGGACATGTTATTGTTCTTGCCTCAATAACTTTCACCTACTAGATTATGCTAGAAAACTAATTTTCTTGAATCTTTTTGCTAAGGGCCTTGCCATTGCAACACCCTAGCACCTTTTGCTCCATATAGTCATCATCCATTTCATATTTGAGATAAATAAGAAGGAAAATGGCTAGGGCCTAGTGATGTAGCCCCCCTCCCCTCCTGGGGTTCTACAACCTCCCGATCTAGGATCTTTCTAATTCTAAGTCAGATCGACTCTTCGGGTTCCTCTTTGAACCCAAACCAACTATACACAAGCCCCTTTTCCTTTTTTATGTAGGTCCTGTCAGACCCACCTAGTTTCTATGGTCATGATTTGACCATTATCAATTTTCTCGTCGATCGATGGTTCACAACAATTGAGGGCCACCAATGTGCTCACCCTTTACGGAAGAACCCTGTCCCGGTGATCTGAAAGTCCTCACCCGATCTTATTTTGATCATGCCCATTCATATCTGCACCTTTCNGCTATTTTTGGAGTATTTTATCATTTTTCTTGGTGGAAGTGTTCAACTAGGCTATTTGCTAGATGATTCTTGGTGAATGTAAGTAAATTTTCTGCAATTCTTCTTCATTGAATGGTTATGGTTGTATTTATCTTGCAATTATTCAAAGATTATGAAATTGCTAGCTTAAAACCCTAGGAGGCTAAAGGACATGTTATTGTTCTTGCCTCAATAACTTTCACCTACTAGATTATGCTAGAAAACCAATTTTCTTGAATCTTTTTGCTAAGGGCCTTGCCATTGCAACACCCTAGCACCTTTTGCTCCATATAGTCATCATCCATTTCATATTTGAGATAAATAAGAAGGAAAAGGGCTAGGGCCTAGTGATGTAGCCCCCCTCCCCTCCTGGGGTTCTATGACCTCCCGATCTAGGATCTTTCTAATTCTAAGTCAGATCGACTCTTCGGGTTCCTCTTTGAACCCAAACCAACTATACACAGGCCCCTTTTCCTTTTTTTTGTAGGTCCTGCCAGACCCACCTAGTTTCTATGGTCATGATTTGACCATTATCAATTTTCTCATCGATCGATGGTTCACAACAATTGAGGGCCAGTGCTCACCCTTTACGGAAGAACCCTGTCCCGGTGATCTGAAAGTCCTCACCCGATCTTCTTTTGATCGTGCCCGTTCATATCTGCACCTTTCAAGTCTACGGACCAGATCTGTCCCTCCTAGATCAACGAATGGGATATATTTGCAATTCTAGACTTCTTTGTTTTGAAATCTCAAACCCTGCCTTTTTTCGTACTTCAATGTTCTAGAGTTGGTGATATGTTGACACCTGTCCTCCTAAATCAATGGCTCTTCTCCCACTTCAAGAATTTGGCCTCCTCATCCAGATCAACGGTCCTATGACTCCCTTCTCAATCAACGATCAATATCTTATCCAGGTCTTTGGACCTTTCCCCCTCAGTTTTCTTTCGGATTTATAGTTCTGTCACTGCATGTCCACCTCAACATCGACGACTCTCGTCACTTCGGATTTTCAGACTTCAAAAATATCAAATCTCAACTCTCACCTTCCCCAATGCTTTTATCTNACCTCAACATCGACGACTCTCGTCACTTCAGATTTTCAGACTTCAAAAATATCAAATCTCAACTCTCACCTTCCCCAATGCTTTTATCTGGAGTTGATAATCCACTGACACGTGTCCTCTTGATCTAATGATCGAGGATTACTTAGGGTCTTTACCTAGAGTGCATGGATCTATGCCACATCTCCCTTAGATCTGACAACTATGAATCACTTCGGAACTTTACCCAGAGTTCTCAGGTCTACTCCACATCTCCTCTGAATCCGATGACTCAGATTCACTTCAGATGATCTGATTCTTGATATTCACTTCGGACGATCTGATGACTCAGCTTCACTTCGGTTGATTGAATGACTGAGATCTACTTCAGATTTCTGGCTCTTCATGTTTTAAAAATCTCAAATCTCAACTGAGAAACTTTAATGCAATTTACCCAGAGCTCGCGATATGTTGACAAGTGTCCACTCACAGATCGATAACCCTCGACTCTTCAGCTATTAGTGCTTCGAAGTTTTCAAGTCTCAAACTTGCCTCCTCCTGAACTCATGGTATCTGACGGCTCAGATCCACTTCGAGTGATCCAACGCCTAAGATTTACTTCGGCCGATCTAACAGCTCAGATATCCTTCGGCTGATCGGATGACTGAGATTTCACTTCAACTCTTTGGATTTCAGAAATCTCAAGTCTCAAATCTTGGTTATTTCTCTCTCCTGAGTGTGCGAAGTTCTAAGGCTTGTGCACTTTTCTCTTATCAGATGACTTTTGATCCCTTGCACTGTGATCCAATGGCCATTACTCTCTCTCCTGAGCTTCTTATTTCTTCCGACTTAGAAGATTTATCAGTCTTCAAAGGTTTCAACCCTTGCTCCTCCTCCGAGTCTGACTCTTGGATCTCGTCAACACTTAGAAAAAATGCTATCTCTTTTGAGCTTAATCCTTAAAGGATTTCGACTTCCCATGCACTCCTTGCATTCTTGGGATTTCAATAACACATATCAAAGGATTTATTGAAAATAAATTATTCTCGTCTACCGGGTGTTCTCATTACTCGATGCAGACTTTGCAAAGCTCTACAAAGTTCTCAATGACTCTATCTCTTTCTGAACTCAACACAGAGTTCCTCCTGTGTGCTCCTTGCACTTCTACTAATGAAGGTTCAATGATATCTCTCATGAGATTCTCTGATATTAACTCACCTCTGTCAATGCACTCCTTGTGGACAATGTGCACTACTATCACTTGGAACTCAAAGATGAGAAACAATTGAAACTCATACAATACTTCACCAGTTCATACATTTAGAACATGAATGACATATAAAATCATAACGATAAACACAAATACATAAACACATCGTATGCAAGAAAAACTTCTTTTCTATTATCTTTGTGTGTCTATATAGATGTTTACAAAAACTGGACTTCAACAGAGTCCCAGTTCTCTCAATCTCTCTCCTAATCTAACTCTATCCTGGGTTCTGTTAGGACCACATATTGTACCTTTTTGCCCATACTTTTTGCCATTATTATACCCTAG
>JASDQU010714439.1:7469-19725 GCA_032191745.1 Picea mariana
GTTTAAGAAGAACTTTCATCACCAAGAGGTTCTTTCCTGCTTCTGCTGGTTCTACTTCCACATGCTTTTGTGCTTCAGAAATGTATTATTCTCCTCCTCTAGTATCTTTCTCCTTCTATGGGCATTCCCAAGACATGTTCCTTGTCTTTCCACATACATAAAATCTAATTTCACCTCATATGGATCTTCCTCTTCCTATAGGAAAATAGCTTTTTCCTCCATGTTGTCCTTCCTTAGAAATTCCACCTTTCTCTTCTTTCCAGCTTCATTCTTTGGTTTCTGGAACTTCTCTTTGCTAGTTCCCTTACCTCTACCTGAATTCCCTCCTCTCTTTTGTTGGCCTTGTTTTCTGGCCAACTTCTCTTTGGATTTCAAGTCTTCTTGATAATAATCCTTGACTTTAGTAGAAAATGTCATGCTGATCTCCTGTTGTATTTCATATCTCAAACCATTGATATACCTGGATGTTTTTTCATCATCATTCTCTTTATGTCCAGCCCTAATGTTCAGTTTGTAAAATTCCTCAGTGTATTCCTTCACTGATAAGATTTTTTGTCTTAGGTTCTGCAACCTCTTGAATAGATTGATTTGATAGTACTTTGGGATAAATTTTTCTTTTAGCTTGGCTAGCATCCTATCCTAGATTTTAATTTTCTACTTGCCCTTGCATCTGTGATTGGCTTGCAGTTCGTCCCACCATAGTGTTGTGCAACCCTTCAGTCTTGTCACTGCATGCTTTACCATATTATCTTCTTTGATATCTTCATAATCAAAGTACTTGTCCATAACATGTACCCAATCCAAGAATTCTTCAACTTCTAAATTGCCTTCATACATTGGTACCTCTATTTTTTCTTTGGATCCTATTCTTGAAACAACTTTCAATAAGATGTGTTCTACAAAATCCTCAGCTACATATTCTTCGACCTCTATCTATTTTCTTTCAAATTCACTGATATCTCAAGTGTCTAATTCTCTCCTCTATGCTATTTCCATGTCGTCTATTCTCATTCTGAGTCGCCTCATTTCTTCTTCCATTTCTGGATTCGCTCTGTGTCTTTTGGGTGGCATGATTCCACCTCCTTTTCATCTGATGTCTATAAACATAATAAAATCTTGATACCACTGATGATATCAATTTATCTCCTTTATCCTTTTTTCGTTTTCTGCAAACAAATTCAATATCTTTGATACCACCTAATGCATCCCCCCTAATCTTCCTCGAGCTATGCGACCTCCTGGTCAAGGATCTTCAACTCTCCAAGCCACATCGAGCCTTTGAAACATTGACGGTATCACTTTGTTATTAAACACAGGCCCTTTAGACCTTTTGGTGATGGTTCTATGACACCCACAATATCTCCCTTTTCATTATTGAACTATCAAGTTTCAGGCGCTAGCTCATTTTCTATTAGCCTCTTCCTAGATGGGACATCAGGCTATGACCTCATGTAAGCACATGATTGCGGGAATGACCAAGACTGATTTAAGGACACATTGTTTTTCTCCCCAAAATTCACTACCAATTTCCATGTGTCCCTTTGGTAATACTGTGGTTTCGATTGCAGCCCGCTCTCACATTGTTATAGTCCAAGCGCTTTCTATTCGATTGCGGCCCACTTTCTATCTTTGGATCTCGGTCTATGCCTCTTGAATGATGGTTTAGACCTGCCTCCTTTCCTTACTTCTCTCTGGAGCATGCCCTCCAATATTTCCACAATATATAGACATGTGTCCCTTTCAAATCAAAGATAGTGATTTTCTTCAACAATTCATGCTTCGAGAATTTCAACTCCTCCCCTCACTTTCTCTCGAAATTCTTTCACCTGGAATTCATGATTCATCGATGCGTGTGTCCCAGAGATCGATGACTATTATTATCTTTCTCTCTTTAGATTTTGAGAGTTTCAAACCCTCCTAACTTGCCTCCTCTCAAAGTATTTCCACCCGAAGTCCGCGATTTGTCGGCACGTGTCTCCCACAGATCGATGGTTGTGCTTCAATTCAGCTCTTCGGGCTTCAGAAGTTTCAAATATTGCACACTTGATTTCACTTGGAGTGCATTGATTTTTTCCACGTGTCCTTCTGAATCTAATGACTATGACTCACTTTGGGTCTTCACCCAGAGTCCAGGTATTTTTGTCACGTGTTCTTCTAAATCGGATGACTATGATTCAGTTCGACTATTCAGGCTTCGAGAGATTTGGACACTGAACACTCGTGTCCTCTCGGAGTTTTTTCTTCCAAATTCAACGATCTGTCGACGCGTGCCTCCCACTAATGGATGGTTGTGAATTTCTTCATCTATTCGGCGATTTCACTTCCTCCTTGTCTTGGAAATATCTTAAGTGCTTCCACTCCGGAGTTGTAGATTTTATGTCACCTGTCCATATTGATGATGAGCAGTCTCTAATCACTTCGGAACTTTAAGACTTTGGCATTCCTCTCTCTTGTATGCACCAATAGACTTAAAAATCATGCTCTTTTCCCAGATCCAATGATATGGAATGATCTCTCTCCCTCCTAGAAATATCTTGACTGATAAGTCATGAAATCTTCAGAGCTTCACTCCTTTGAATATTTCTCTTCGCTAGCCCTTATGAGCTTCATTCCTTTGAGGATTTTGATTCTCCCACACTCTCCTTGAGTTTATAGGATCTTGAAAAACTCATATCAAAGTATTTATTCGAAAGAAACTCTTCCCTCACTCCTTGCACTTCTCTGTCCTGGTTCTTTGCCCTTAGTCACTCCTTGATTTCGTGCACTCTTTGCACTTGGTCTAAGTTCCCATCGTTCCTTTCTGAAATCCTATGAGTCAATTCAAGGCTCTGTCGATGCACTCTTTTCATATGAGATGCATTCCTTGCATATGAGTTCTCAGAAGAGAGACGATTGAAATTTATTCAGTTCATCACAAATTCATATGATCAATCATAGAAAATCATACATAAACAAAATGAACTAAAACACATAAAATATATATCATTCACTCAATCAAACATACAAATGAACATTGTCCAAGGAATTGAAACAATTATGTGTGTTCTATTCATCCATAAAAGAAATTACATAGTATTACATTTCTTCACTGAATCTTTCTTCTTTCCCTATATGCTACTCTGCTCTACTCTTCTCTACCCTACTCTACCCTCTCTAATACAATACAACAAGAAATATATTTAAGGAGTGGCTCCTCGAGCTCTTCTTCATCCTGTATACAACCAATCCTATCAGTTTCTAGCAGTTACCTACTGATGTAGGAGCATCACGTTTAAAGTCAAAATGCAAGCATGGAGGCAAAGGAATGACATCTCAACAATGACAGAGTTTCCAATAAGAAATTAACTCAGAATTAAAATGGGTTGTTGAGATATTTGGTAAACAACATTTTAAAAATGTAACCTGTTTATAAAGTCATGAAGAACTATAAGGGGTTGGGGGTATTGAGTGTTGACTCTTATCTGAAAATAATTGTTAGTTATTGTAATAGGAGAGAGTAGGTAACCACTAAGATTTTGATAGGATAGGTTGTTGATAGGACAAGAGAGGTCATGAAGTTGGTCCTTAGATAGTTTATTGTTGCATTGTAATAGATCAGAATGTATGATTATTGTAAGAGATCTGAGAGACCAGTAGAACAAAATAGAGTAGAAGAAACATTATCTAATTTGTTTTCTTGAAGGAATAGAACCAACATAATTGTCCCAAATCCTTGAACTGTGTTCATTTGATCTATGGATAAATGAATGTTATATTCTTTGTGTGTGATTTATTCCATTTTCATTCATGTGTGATTGTTCGAGAAGTGTTAGTATAAAGTTGAGATGAATCTGGATGATTTTTAATTGTTTCTCTTATGACACTCGTATGCAAGGTGTGCATCTTGAACGCAAGTAGTACGTCGACTAAGGCTCAGAGTGACTCAGATAAGTTCAGAGAGAACAAAGGAGACTTACACCATGTGCAAGGTGTGCACAACGTCGTGAAATGACCAAGTGTCAAGAACCTGAACTAGAGTAATGCCAGGTGGGCGAGAAGAATTGCTTTTCAAGAAATCCTTTGATCTGAGTTATCGAAATCCTAAGAATGCAAGGTGTGCATGGGGAATCAAAATCCTTTTAAGGAATAAGCTTAGAAGGGATAAAAATTTCTATAAAGTGTCATAGAGAGCCGATGTTCAGACTCGTAAGGAGGAGAAAAGGTTCGAAACCTTTGAACAGTTAGAAAAACTTCTAAGTTGAAAGAACTTAGAAGCCTAGGAGGAGGAACGATACTGGTCGTTGGATCAATGTGAAAAGGATCAACATTTGTTTGATAAGAGTGACGTGCATGAGCCTTATCACTTCACACACAAAGTAGAGAGAAAAATCACAAGAGTTGAGAACTGATATTTCTGGAGCTCGAAGAGTTGGAGATCAAAAATAGAATCTTAGTCGCCCGATCAACAGCAACATATCTTAACCATCAGATTGTTCAGGGAAAAATTCAAGTGTCGGATCGCCAGAGTGGGTCTGAGTCATCATATATCATGAGTTCATAAGGAGGTGAGTTTTAAACTTGAGACTCCTAAAGCGCAGAGAGTCGAAGGGCCAGAGTGAATCTGGACCGTTAGATTCAGGAGGACACATGTGAATAGGTTAGAATACCCATAGGAAGGCAAAGGGAAAAGTGTTGAAACACCTGAACCCCGAAAAGATGAAGGGATGAGAGACGTCGATATATAAGTGAACACTTTCCAATAGATTGTGAGCTCCAAGAAGGTTGAAATGATATTTTAGTTTGAGATCTGAGATTGCCGAAGTGTGAAGCCCGGAAGACTTGAAGTAAAATCTAGGCCGTGAGATCTAAGGGAGACATGGAATGAATGCGTGAACTCTAGGTAAGGTCCTGAAGTGGTTCATAGGTGTTGGATTCAGAGTAGACGTGGCTCACATATGTGAGCTCCAGGAAAAGACCCAAAGAAATCATTGATTGTTAGATCAGGATGACACACGTCAGTGGACAACAAACTCCAGGTAAAAATCATTGGGAAAAAGAAGTTTGATATTTGAGATCTCATAAGTCCAGAGACCCGAAGGAGATCTGGACCGTTGATTGAGAAGAGGGTCGCAGGACCATTGATATGAGTTGAAAGTTCAAACATATGAAGTGGGAGCATAACCGTTGATTGAGAAGGACATGTGTTAGTAGATCATGAGTTCTGAAAGATTTGAGTATGGAAGAAAGTTGGGCTTGATATTCCAAAACCTCGAAGTTGGGAGTTATGAAGGAGATCGTAGTCGTTGATTGAAGGAGAGAAGATCTTGTCTGTAGATTCGAAAGGCACAAATCTGAACCATCGAATCAGACATTATCATCTAGATCATGAGCTTGATGATCCCATAGCATTGTGGGAACAAGAGTTGCCCGAAGTTTAAAATATCAAGGCCAACCGACAATCCAAATCGTGGTTTCTTCAGGATGACACGTGGAGACTTGAGGAGGATTGCGGGCCCAAAATTGGTTTGACTTAAAATTGTTTGTATCCATGCCTACAATCGCGTGGTCATCATCGAGGTCACATCAAGAGAGGGCTTATCAAAAAAAGGAGCTAACTCCCAACACTCTGAGCTTTCACAGGAGAGAGAAAGAGAGGGTTGCGAGTGCCATTAAAACCTACAACAAGAAGCCGAAAGGGCCTATGTTTAGTCACATAAGGAAACCATTAAAGTTTCAGAGAGACACTCAAATAGAGAATCAAATATCTAATACCGGGAGGTCGTGTATCCCCTACGCCAAGATCAGGATGTCACACAAGCCTACAAGAGAGTAGGGGGGTTGCATTAGGTGGTATCAGAGTCGATATTGAGTTTGTTTTCAGACACCAAGCAAAGGAAAAAGGAGGTAAGTTGATATCAATTGTGGTATCAAGAAAATTTGATTTCCATTTGTAGGTGACACAGTGGAATCATGCCACCCAGAAGGCATAGAGAAAATGCAGAAATGGAAGAATAAATGAGGCAACTTCAAATGAGATTGGACACCATGGAAACAACACAGAGAAGAGCACCAAATGTTGGAGATATCAGTGAAGATGAGAGAAAAGTAATAGAGGCCGAAGAAAATGTATCAGAGGATGTTGCACAAGATTGCTTGATAAAAGTTGTTTCAAAGATAGGAGCCAGAGAAAGAACAGAGGTACCAATGTATGAAGGAAATTTAAAAGTTTAAGAATTGCTAGATTGGGTATGTGTTATGGACAAATACTTCTATTACGAAGATGTCGAAGAGGAAAATATGGTGAAGCATGTAGTTACAAGTTTTAAAGTTCATGAAGCACTATGGTGGGATGAACTGTAGGACGAAAGCAGGAGCAATGGTAAGAAGAAAATTAAAAACTAGGATAGGATGGTAGCCAAGCTTAAGGAAAATTTTATCCCAAAGGACTATCAAATCAATATGTTTATAAGATTCCAAAACCTGAGACATAAAATCTTATCAGTGAAGGAGTACACTGAATAATTTTACAAACTGAACATCAAGGCCTGACAGAAAGAAAATGAGGATGAAAAGACAGCCAGATATATCAATGGGATGAGATATGAAATCCAAGAGGAGATCAACATGATGTCAGTTAGTAAAGACGATGATTCTTATAAAGCAACCTTGAAAGATTAAGAAAAGTTGTCCAGGAAACAAGCCATCGAAGCAGAGGAGGAAATTTAAGCAAAGGTAAGGGAACTACGAGAGAGAATTTCCAGAAGCAAAAGCATGAAGCTGAAAAACAACATACTCACCATGAGAAGGGTGGAATTTCTAAGGAAGGAAAACATGGTGGAATAAGTTTGTTTTCCAGAGGAAGAGGAAGAGCCAAAGGAGGCATAGTTATATGATATACCTGTGGAAAGCAAGGGCACAAGTTTTGGGAATGTCTGGAGAGAAATAACGAAGGATGAGGTGAAGCACAGAATCATGTGGAAGCAGAAGAAGCAAAAGGAGGAAATAACCTCATGATGAGGAAGATTCTTCTTAAACCAAAGAAGGATATGGAGGAACTAGTTCAACAAAAAAATCTATTCAGAACTACTTGCAAGACGAAAGATAGATTTTTTAAGGTGATCATAGACAATGGGAGCACTGACAATTTAGTATCCATAGAGCTGGTGGAGAAATGGGAGGTGAGGACAACTGCACATCCAAACCCATACAAGGTATCATGGTTGCAAAAAGGACATCAAGTAATGGTAATTGAATAATGCCAAGTTGAATTTAAAATAGGAGGTTATAGGGATGAAATATTATGTGATGTAATTCATATGTATGTCTGTCATATTTTATTGGTGAGGCCGTGGCAGGTTGAAAATTGTTTTATTCATGATGGGAGAAAGAATAATTATACCCTAGAAAATAATGGTAGGACACAAATGTTGTTACCCATAGAATACAAATATCAAAAGAGGGTAGCTAGTTCAAGCATACTTCTCATGAGTGGGAAGGAGCTCTTGAAAGAAGATAAGAAGGAAAAAGAAATGCAGTTTGTTGTAGTGAGGAATCCTAGAGTTATCCTTACAAGTACTTCTATGGAATATTTTCCTATAGAAATTCAGGAACTATTAGAAAAATTTGTTTACATAGTAGTGGATGAGTTACCTCACTCATTGCCACCCATTAGGAGTATAGCCATCATTTTGACCTTATTGCAGAAGCTAGTTTACCAAACAAAGCAGCTTATAGGTTGACACCTAGAGAGAATGAGGAATTCAAAATTCAAGTCCAAGAGTTGTTGGATAAAGGTTTAGTGAGGGAAATCCTAAGCCAATGTGTAGTGCCAACTGAGTTAAGTCCAAATAAGGATGGAGGATGGAGAATGTGTACAGATTCTCGAGCCATCAACAAGATAACCATTAGGTATAGATTTCCTTTACCGAGGATGGATGTTTTGATGGGTTGTTTGAGTGGAGAAAGCTATTTTTCCAAGATATACTTGAAGAGTGAATATCATCAAATAAGAATGAGAGAGGGATATGAATAAAAAACAACATTCAAGACAAATGAAGGATTGTTTGAATGGTTGGTCATGTCATTTGTGTTGACAAATGCACCAAGAACATTTATGAGATTGATGAATGAAGTGTTGAAAGACTTCATAGGGAATTTTTTCATAGTATATCTAGATGCCATATTAATATTTAGTAAGACAAGGAGAGAACACTTAAGACATTTGACAACAGTGATGGAAAAGTTGTAGCAAGAAAAATTGTTGATAAATCTGAAAAAGAGTTCTTTTATGAATACATAACTCGTATATTTGGGTTTTGTGATCTCTTCAAATGAATTGAAGATGGATCTAGAAAATTTAAGAGCAATCAAAGAATGGTCATTGCCAAGGAACATATTTCAGGTAAGAAGTTTCAATGGGTTAATAAGATTTTATAGTAAGTTTATCAGAAATTTCAGTGGTATATGTGCACCCATGTTGGACACTGTGAAGAAGAAACACAAGTCCTTAAGTTGGAAAAAGGAAGATGAAAAAGGTTTCAAAGTGTTGAAGTAGAAGATCACAGAACAACCAACTCTAGTCTTACCATATTTTGTAAAAACATTTCAAGTTATATGTGATGAAAGTGGATTAGCTATTGGAGCAGTCTTCAGTCAAGACAATAGGCCAGTTGCTTATTTCAGTGAGAAGTTGAATGATGCCAAGCAGAAGTATTCTACATATGAAAAATAATTTTATGCAGTGATTCAATCTTTGAAAAAGTGGAGAAACTATCTAATTCCTAAAGAATTTGTCTTGTATAGTGATAACCAAGCTTTGCAGTTTATTACTAGGCAATGAACGTTGAATCAGAAACATGCTAAGTGGGTAGAATTTATGTAGAATTTTACTTTTTTCATTAAACATATTGCTATAAATTCTAACAAAGTGAGAGATTCTTTGAGCAGGACGATTTTGATTATACAGAAATTCCAAGTGGAGACCTTAGGGTTTTAACACCTCAAGGAGGTGTATAAAGAAGACGCAAATTTTAATGAAGCTTATGAGGCATTAAAGAATCATTTATTGGGAGACAGAAGCCCGTCGACTGAATAATTGATCCAGGATGGATTATTGTTCAAGGGAAGGCAATTGTGCATACCAAAATTCTCAATGAGAGATAATTTTTTGAAGGAGAAACAAAATAGAGGATTATCTGGAAATTTTGGTCATGATAAGACATTTGCACAGCTGAGTAATTCGTATTATTGGTCGAGCATGAGAGCAGTGGTGAAAAATTTTGTGAACAAATGAAGAATTTGTCAATATGCAAAAGCAATACAACATAACACTAGTTTATATCAGTCCTTACCAATTCCAGAAAGGCCCTGGGATGGAATCAGTATGGATTTTGTTTTGGGATTGCCTATAACTAAAATAGGGAGTGATTCCATATTTGTTGTGGTGGACAAATTTTCAAAAATGACACATTTTATACCATTCCAGAAGACAAACAATGCTACACACATAGCTAATTTGCTTTTCAGAGAATTGGTGAGACTACATGGATTGCCAAGGAGCATAGTCTCATACAAGGACACCAAATTTGTAGGACACTTTTGGAGGACTCTATGGAAAATATTAGGGACAAACTTTTCCTTTAGTTAAGCATATCACCCTTAGACAAATGGATAGACTGGAGTAGTAAACAAGAGTTTGGGAAACTTGTGAAGACGTTGAGTCACTGAGCAAGGTCATCAATGGGATCTGATTCAGGCACAAGCATAATTTGCATTCAACAATTCATTGAAAAGGAGCATAGGGAAAAGTCCATTTTAAATTGTGTATGGTATAAAACCAAGATGGATTACAGAGTTGAGAGATCTGAATCAAAATGAGTTCAGAAGTGTTGGAGTAGAGGATTTTGCAACAGAAATGCAGAAAATCCATGACAAAGTCAAAGAAAAACTACAGAATAGTAGCCAGGAATATAAGAGAAGAGTTGATCAAAAGAGGAGAGAAGTTCAATTCAAAGTTGGAGATAATTTTTTATCTCATTTGAGAAAAGAAAGGTTTCGAAGGGGAACATATAACAAATTGAATATGAAGAATATAGGACCATGCAGGATTCTCAGAAAATTCGTAGCCAATGCTTATGAAATCTAGTTGCCAGACAATGTTGGGATATCGTCGATATTCAATGTTGTAGACATGTATCCTTACATGGAAGATTAGACATGAGAATCAGATGACCAGAAAAAATTTCGGTGGGAAGAACAATTGCCCATAGTAGAAAAACTTTAGATGGAGAAAATCATTGAATAAAGAGACGAAAAGAAGATCGGGAGAAAGACATATCCTGAATACTTAGTGAATTGGAAAGATCATCCAATGGAATATGCAGGTTGGGTTACAGAACCTGATATTTTGAAGCATGGAAAGACAATGCAGGAGCTCATGGACAGGAGTCCATGAAAATTTTAACCAGAGAAGTATGATCCAGGAGCATCATCTTCAAAGTCAAAACACAAGTGTGGAGGCAAAGGAACGACATCTCAGCAATGACAGAGTTTCAAATCAAAAATTAACCCAAAATTAAATTGGGTGGTTGAGATATTTTGTAAACAACATTTTAAAAATGTACCTTGTTTTTAAATTCATGAAGGACTGTAAGGACTTGCAGATATTGAGTGTTGACTCTTATCTCGAAATAATTGTTAGTTATTGTAATAGGACAGAGTAGGTAACCACTAAGAGTTTGATAGGATAGGCTATAGACAGGACGAGAGAGCTTGTGAAGATAGTCCTTAGATAATTTATTGTTGCGTTGTAATAGATCAGAATGTATGAGTATTGTAAGAGATTTGAGAGATCAGTAGAACATAATAGAGTAGAAGAAACATTATGTAATTTGTTTTCATGAAGAAATAGAACATACAGAATTGTCCCAAATCCTTGGACTGTGTTCGTTTGATGTATGGACGAATGAATTTTATATTTTATGTGTGTGATTTATTCCATTTTCGTTCATGTGTGATGCTTCGAGAAGTGTTAGTATGAAGTTGTGACGAATTTGGATGAGTTTGAATTGTTTCTCTTCTGACACTCGTATGCAAGATATGCATCTCAAACAAAAGGAGTGTGTGGACTGAGTCTCAGACTGACTCAGAGAAGTTCAGAGAAAACAAAGGAAACTTAGACTGGGTGCAAGGTGTGCACAACATTGTGAAATTACCAAACGTTAAGAAACTGAACCAGAGTAATGCGAGGTGGGTGAGAAGAATTTATTTTCAAGAAATCGTTCGATCTCAGTTATCGAAATCCCGAGAATGCAAGGTGTGCATGGGGAAGCAAAATCCTTTTAAGGACAAAGCTCATAATGGATAACACTTTCCATAAAGTGTCAAAGAGATCCCATATTCGGACTCATAAGGAAGAGCAAAGGTTCAAAACCTTTGAACACTTAGAAAATCCTCTTAATTGAAAGAAATCAGAAGCCTAGGAGGATGAGCGATAGTAGCCATTGGATCATTGTTCAAAGGATAACCAGTTGTTTGATCATAGTGAAGTGCACGAGCCTTAGCACTTTGCACATAGAGGAGAGATAAAACTCACAACAATTGAGAACTGATATTTTCAAAGACCAAAGTGATGGAGATCCGAAATAGAATCTCAACCACCCAATCAACAGGAACAGATATGAACCATCAAATTGTTTGGGGTAAAATTCAAGTGTCAGATCGCCAGAGTGGATATGAGCCGTCAAATATCGTGAGTTCATAAGGAGGCAAGTTTGAAACTTGAGACTCCCGAACCGCAGAGAGCCGAAGGGCCATAGCGAATTTGGACCATTTGATCTAGGAGGACACGTGTTGACAGGTCGAAAGATCTAGAGGAAGGAAAAAGTCAAAGTGTTAAAACATCCGAAGCCCAAAGAACCGAAGGGTTGAGAGCCTCGATATATAAGTGAACACTTGCCAATAGATTGTGAGCTATGAAAAGTTTGAAGTGAGTTTTTCATTTGATAACTAAGATTGCTGAAGTGCGAATACCTAAAGACTTGAAGTAAAATATGGGTCTTGAGATTTAAGGGACACATGGAGTGAATCTGTGAACTACGGGTAAGGTCCCGAAGCAGTTCATAGCCATTGGATTCTGAGGAGACATGGCACACATCTGTGAGATCCAGGTAAAGACCTGAAGAAGTCCTTGATCGTTAGATCAGGACGACATGTGTTAGTGGATCACAGACTCTGGGTAAAAATAATTGGGAAAAAGAAGTTTGAGATTTGATATCTC
>JASDQU010714440.1:6897-27116 GCA_032191745.1 Picea mariana
CCGCTCCATACTCCTGTGGAGCCAATGTTATCACACTATGTTAGCTTGGGTCTTTAGTTTGATTTTTTTTTTTAAAAACCTTAGATTAAATTTTTGAGTCTCATCCTCTTAAAGTTTGATGTTAAGTTCACCTTAGAAGATTAGAGTTTCGAATCATAGTCCTTGTTGGTCCTCAATTTGGTTTGTGGTTCTAGAACCTATTTAGCTCATGATTTTTTTTTGGTCCCCTTCATGACTTGTCCTTAAATCGATCCTTCCCATTGCTAAGCTTATATGACACCTCTTCATCTTCACTCATGACCCAGTAAGCATGACTCATTGTACTCACTTACCTGTCTAATCATTTTTTTATTTGGAAGCGTTGCCTATTCATCAGGCAGTTCCATAGCGCATGTCACGTTTATTATCCATCCACTCCAAGTCATGATTTCCACAATTGAGACCGTGCCCCTTGTTTTCAGTGCCAAAATTTGGTTAAGAGCCTTCAAAAGATCTTGCATTTATGATCCTTGGTAACAGTTTCTAAACTTTGAAAAGTTCAACAGTGTTGCGCTATGTAAGTTTGCTAGTTCTAATCAAGCGACCGTATGTCAACTAAATTCAATGCTGTGAGAGATTTCAGGGCCGAACTTTCCTCAATTTCATCCTAAGATCGCGTTGAGGATCTCAACAGGTGTCAACTTTATAGGTATCCTATGCAGCCTCCTTTGCATATTTATTTTCATAGGAAATTTGTGCTCGGGTTTTCGGTTTGTTGAGCTTGCAGGGTAGTAAAGGAGCCATATTTTCATTCCTGTAAATGTCCTTGCCTATGTCCATGGTCTAATTACTGTTGATTTCTTTAGACTTTTTAAGTCGCAGGTCTGTAATAGCCTATCCTTTGCGTATGTGTTGCGCTACCCAGAGGCGCTGCTCAAACCCTCTCTGTTTTACATGCTCCCCTTTCATCCTATACAAAGAGCCATTTCATATCACCCCTTCACAGTCTATGCTCTAAAAATCCTGTACATGCCTAAAGGTTTATTTTCCATAGTTAAGCTTGGCTTTCTAAGCACTGTCAATTTTAAAGGGCCATCCTTGTGCATTTGAAACCTGAATTGAAGTTTTCTGGTCAGTAGCATTCCTTAAGCCTCATAAGAAACCTCATTTTGAGTCATGGAGACCCCTCAGTTGAAGAAAGCACACAAAGGTGGCAATATAGTTAGGATAGAACCTGTGGACATGCGCCTTTTTGACATAGATTCCATGGCAAGGGAGATGTTTCAAAGAGCAGGATGCCTCTCTTTCTGCCAAAACATGTAGAGAGGTCGTCCAGAAGTAGCAAAACAATTCGCATTAAATTTTGATGGCAAGAAAACCAGAGTTGGGGATTTGGAATTTGAGGTAACCGAAGCCTCCATCTCAGCTGCAACAAGAATCCCCATTTCAGGTGAAAATTTGTTCAAGGCCATGGTTTTGAGTTCACCCTTTTTTAAAGATCTCTTCAAGCCGAAATATCGAATCAATGAGTTATCTAAGAGTATGCCGAGGAATCAGTTGATTGATCAATTTGATAGAATGTTGAAAATCATACAGAGATATTTTACTTGTGAAGGGAGATTTAACACCTTGTACCATTACCACATAAGTTTGTTGTTACATTTTACTGGTAAGGTTAAGATGAATGTTCCTTATTACATGTTGAGAAGTATAGGTAAAATGACACATAGAGTGCAAGCCAAATATAAGGATGTATATTATATCCTTTTTCACTCTGAATTGATCAGAATGTTAGTCTTTGAAGAGTTGGGAAAGAAAGAAATTTCATGAGAGCATTTTGTGGTTAATTCTCACTTCAATATGGACCCAACACCTACTCCCCAATGATAGATCGCAGGTCCTTCATCACTCACCAGTACTAAAGCAGGGATCACCAAGAAGAGAAAGGGTAGAGCCCCTGTTTCAGAGATCAACAAGAAAGTCAGAGAAGCTGAGGAGGAAGTTTGTCCTTCTCCACATAGAGACTTCTCATCACCACCTCCACCAGGGTTAGAAGAAGTGCCTTCTTCTACCAAGGTGACATCTAAAAAGGGGAAGAATCTTCTCTTTACCTCTCCTCCTCCAGTAGTTTAAATCAAGCGTAAAAGACCTTTCACTAGGTCATCAATCCATAAGGAGGTTTTCCAAGAGCATCCTTTGCCAGAAACCCCTATTCTAAAGAAGAAAGGAAAAAACATTAAAAGGCCTGTGGAGGAGAAATCTGAAACCCTTACTCAGAGGAAGAGGAGAAAAGATAGTTTGCAGTCTACTGAAGACAAGCAAGAAACCCCCGTACAAAAGGTAAAGGAGAAAGGTTATAAAATACCCTTCGAGACAAAAGATGAAACCTTTGAGAAAAGCATTGAGAAGCCTATGGTAAGAAAGGATGAAACCCTTGTGCATAGAAAGAAGGATAAAGGTAGAGCTAGCAAGGAACCTGATGAGATAGACAAGACACTTCCCGTGCAAGAGGAAGAGCAGTTTGAGGAGAAGCCCATTGAGAACGAGCATGCAACTGTCCCTCCCAACAGCCAGACCTACAAATACTTATCAAGCAACATAGGGATGCAAGGAGAGAAATAGCTCATTTCAAAGCATAAGAAAAGTTCCACTTGGCTCATATGGATGATCTCATGTTTGGCTACAACCATACCCTAGACTTGGTAAGGTTTGCAATGAGAAAGGCTCTACCTCTTCGTAAACAATTGAAGAATCTTTACAGACAGAACAAAGGCTTTCAAGCTTAGAATAGGAAGTTAAAGGCGGAGCTGAGACACTTTCAAGATGAGGCAACTCAAAGAAATTTATAGGTGTTGGTATAAGCTTCCATTAAAGATGATAAACCAGCAGCTAAGGAGAGCTTAGCTACACCGAAGAACCCTGTCAGTGCTAGGAAGAAGAAGTCTGCTGAACCAATTGAAGATATTATTTCTACTAGAAAGAGTGTGAGGCTTAGTGTTAAGATGACAAAATAGTTGGTAATGGGTAAGCTCCATTTTTGGGAATTGTTCCTTTTTGGGAGGGTTAACTAATATGTAGATACTATGTTTGCCATCTATACATGCTCCTAGGTGTTTAGCTATATGGATTTTGAGTTTTTTCTAAGTGATAGCTTCACTCAGTGGTAAATGGCACTACCTATGGTATAGTCAAGGCACCTAAGTAAAATGGTTTCTGTCATCATGAAAGGACACAAACTGCTCTGCACATGTTCTAGATTCAAAGATGTTGCGTTTTGGCAATGATACCCAAAACTGTATGCAAACGCAACATAAGTAGCACTACGTAATATCTTACAGAGAACAGAAGATGCACATAGTGGCGCTACATAAAGTGCTGCGTAATATTTGACAGGGAGTCGGTTTACACACATGCACAGCACAGGGGCGCTACCTTCTCTCCTTGTTTCATTTTAGGGTGTGCTACCCAGAGTTTCTACACAAGGAAGTTTTCCAGCAAACACCAGGGATCTAGGAGGACTAGGCCAATAGCTTTGGATAAGTTAATGATCGAGAAAGTGACATAAGTAGCATTTGGCATTCTGAGGACAATTATAGGCTCCAAAGCGACACATGGAAAAACAGGAGTTGAGTAGCAAAAGAGGATCAAAGTAGTTAGAAGCATAATTGGATTAGTCACCAGCATTTTCCTGTTTTATAGCATAGGCAATTATCTGAGTTGATAAATGTCTAGATATTTTCAAGGGAAAGAGGCCAGCTTGTACCTCTAGTTGTTGCCTCCCTTTCTTGTTATAAATAGATAGATCTATTGCTTTAGTGGGTTCATATGGTTGAGCAAGGCTCCTTAGAATGTAATGTTTTTTGAAGTGACTGTGATCTAGCTGTGTATTGGACTTAAGACTTTTTGACTAATGGGAATCAACTTCTATTTTATCTTATATACTTCTAATGCTAAATGTTCATGTTGTGAATGCTTCACATGGATAACTGTGGTAATGTTATGGTGGATGTTTGATCATTTTATTATCATGGTGTTTATTTAGCTTCTTAGTTCCTAATTTCAAGAAGATCTTGTCTTAAGAAACTTTCTTCCTTAGGCTCTTGTAGACTTGATGTTTGCAGTAGCCATTACACCCCTCTCATTCAAGTCTTCCCTCTATCCCATTTACTCTCAAACTACTGGTTGAAGTTAGTCAAAACCTTATTTGTTGGTACATGTTAGCCCTGTTTCTGAGTTAGGATATTATCATTTCGAATCTTTTCCATCTGACCCTTTAAAAACACTCATGCATTCACATATAACCTAATGGGTACTGGCCTTACCTTCTATGCAATCAAAAGGTGACTCCTAGTGCTAACAGGACTTTTGTTATCAATGAATCTATGATCCAGAACCAGAGCTATTAGAGAGAATGTTAGAGGCCAGAGTCAGAGCCATACTTAGAAAAGATATATAGAAGTACACTAATATAGTGCCTAAGATCAAAGACCCAAGATGAAGACTAAATTACAAAATATTCAACAAGGTGGAAGAGTGAATTATCATCACTAAGTTGTTGAGTATCTATAATTTTGGAGGTCCAAAAGTTCTTTAGTGGGAAGGTGTGATCCAGGAGGATCTAAAGAATGCTCATAGAAGTCCAGGAGGATCCAGAATGGCCAGAGAGGTCCCAAAGGATCTAGAAAAGATCAAAATTCAAGTATTCCAAATGCTCTATAAAATGCCATCAATGCATAGAGCTCGACAATACATTTCCAATGATGCAAAAATATCCTCAAACGAAGTTTGTATACAAAAGTTATAGATGGTAAAAATTTGGTCAACATGAAAAAGTTAAAGGGTGACACGTGGCACATGACCATACAAGTCATACAATGGTGACATGGAAAGAAGGTGACGTGGCATATTGGTTGGCAGCTGACTGGGCAAGTCGTACATGACAGATGGAAAAATAACATGGTGACATGTGGCAAGAGATAGTCAATGAGAGGTCACCATGTGGCGACCTCCCATTGGATAATATTGGTTATGGTTTACCAAAATTATGGAGTCAACGGGGTCAAACCTACAACCTCCATAATCCTTCACAAATCCTCCCCTACCATCGCACCATCACATGAACCTTAACCTATCAATGGCATAAAATTTATGTGAATTAATGTAAATTTCCATTTGGGGGGAAAAGGGGATGAGAGCTAGGCTCGATCCATTGGTATATATGTCAATACATGCGATTGATGCCATAAGTATGTGGAGACAATGAACTACAAACCAACACAACCATATAATATATGGTTACCATTAGGACAAACCACCTGCTTGGTATGGGATTCTTCTAAATTTATCATTAAGCTACATTTTGTGATGGACGAGGGATTAGGGCCATGACCTAATTAATGGGTGTGAATCCCAACACACATACACACATCCCAATGTCCATAGATCCTAAGATGCACACATCCCGAGGCCCAATTTTTTATGTAGGGCATGGATTCCAAGGCAATATAGATGTCTCAAAGTACGTTCTAAGAAGACGCCAAGTATGGTTGTCTCGTAAAGTGTGTCATGAGGTATAATGACAGTACCTAGGAAAATTTATACTCATTTTTCACAATTTTTCTCAAGGATCATGAATTTTAGGTCTATTTTATGATTGGAGGACATTTGCAAAAGTCTTAGTACAAATTTCCATTAATTAGTGCCATAGTGCATCATTTAGCATGTGAAGAGGGTGAAATTGAGCTAGTTTGGAATTTGGTCGAATTTATAGTCAAATTTCTCAGAATTTCGCAAGGATTACAATGGTGAACTTATTTTCTTGTTTTGATTAATGGAATTAAAGAGAGTCCATTAAATTGGATTTTTGCAAGTCATATTCTAATGTAATTTGGTATTTTGAGATGATGGAGAACAATCATGTTAACTAGAGGGACTTTGAAGATGAAGTAATATATGTCATCTACATATATAGTTTGACTTATTTTATTTTTTGTTGTGTCATCTCATCATCTTGCAAATTAATCATCAGTTTATGGGTTTTTGGATAAAGAGCACATCATCAAAATTATGCAAATCACCTCAATACGATCAGTAAATTAATTCAAAATCAAGTTAGATGTTGCATGTAAATATTTAAAGGAATAAGTGGTGTATAAGGATTTTAGGATAAAGAGAGAAATAAAAATGACTAAGTATGGAGTGTGGAGAGGAAAATGATTAAGTAAAATATGAAGTGTTAAGGAAAATGACCAATAAAAATGACTAAGTATAGAGTGTGGAGAGGAAAATGACTAAGTATGGAGCGATAGTATAGAGAGGACCAAGGTCATTTAGCATAAGTGAAAATGACTAAGTGTTGAGGGTATTGCAGAATGTGGGATCAAATTGGCATATCTTGGGCATATGACCTCTGTTTTATATTTCGTAAAATGATGGACAAAGTTGAAACATAGGGATATTCAATGAGAATATGGACGCATATATTCAATGAGAATATGGACACAAGAATTTTCCTTCTTTTAGTGTCTTTCTATTTTCTTCTCTTTTTGTTCAAAAGAGAAACCATCCCCATTCACCTTTCGTGAAGAAGAAGTGAAATATTGAAACTGATTTTGAACTATTAAAATTTTTTGGGTCTTCATGATCAATAAGTGAAGGGTATTTGGCACTTTCCAAATTTGAAAAATTTTGGTCTTAATTTGAAAGAGGCATATGTCCAAATATGCACCCCAATTACCTAGTTGATGGGTGTCAGGAAAATACATCAACACATTTTCAACAAGATGTGCATTCTTATGCCTTGTAAAAGTATCATCAAAGAAAAAGAAGCAACAAACATGTTATTTGAATAGGCCTAGGTGAAAAGCAGAGAAGTTTGTTGAAAATATTAGGAAAATCCATTTTCAATTACAAAAGATGTTAAATAAGTCACATTAAAGGTACAAGGCCCATAATGATCAACACATAACTAAGAAATAATTTAAAGAGGGAGACAAATTTTCGTTAAAACAGAACAAGGAAATAATACAAGGTCGTAGTAAGAAGAGAAATGATTTTTGGCGTGTTCCTTTTGAAGTATTAGAGAAGGTGCGTCTTAACTCCTATAGACTCCGTCTATCTTCATACATGTTCATTTACTTAGTAGTGAATGTGGAGAATTTGAAACACTACGAGCCTTCCATGTTGGATCAAGAAACTGAGGAGAAGGTACTACATATCATAGAGGACTTAGATGTAGAAGCTCAATCATAGTTGACAGAGATACAATTTTGTAGAAGAATTCCAAAACTACTAGGAAAGCATAGCATGACCTTTGGTAGAATGAGTTGAAAGGACAACTTCAAGGCAAGGAAAAATGGTACTCCAGTGAGAAGGTAGAGAAAATTTTCCTTGCCTCATTCAATAAAGTATTTTGGGGACCAAACGAATCCATAAATGAAGAGGTATGATCTGTATTGGATCACTATAAAAATTTTCATTTATCTTGGTACTTTTTGGGTGAAAAAACTAGAGGAATTGGCTTTCAAGGCCCATTTTAGTCGTAGGTCCCAATTTTGAAATTTGGGGTCTGAAACCTTCTAAAGCCATTTTGAGGCATCAAATAGATTGTTTTGGGTTCAAAACTTTGAGAGAATAGCTAATGTCCCCTTGACATTTTTCTACACATTGGGACCTTTCCAACGATGGAAAATTCATTTCAGTCGGAGATTGTATGCAAAAGTTATACTTCCCATAGGGTGACCTACCTTGTTGACCACCATGGTACCTATTAGATTCCATGTTAGCCACCATTTCTCGGACATGTGGGTCTAACCACATGTGTACTTCCAAGAATATTCTATAAGTTCTGAAACCTAACACTAATTGAGGGTTGTGACATGCAAAATCCCTAACCTTAGATGACTATCAGACTATGTTAAATATTGGGCCACTAGGAGAAGAAAGAGTTCCATTCATTAGCATTGTACTTGTTCCATAGTTGAGCAAAGCATTTAGGAGTGCAATTTGAGAGCATCACAGAAAAGGAAGAATATTTTGTAATATCTACTCAGGACATAGTGTCAAAGGAAACTCCATATCAAGTGCCCCATTTCTTTGTACTTGCATTTCATAATTGAAGAAAAGAGAGTAGAGCATAGGCCTCACATTCTAGCTCATTTTTCTCCTGTACCAGGTTTCCCAAGATACATCTTATGTTCATTTTTTTGGATGGTTTTTTCTTTTTCTAGTTCTTTCAAAATTTTTTTATTTTCAATTATCTTTCATAAATTTGAGCCATAATCTAGAGTTAATAAATCCAAGATCTAAGGAAATAAACTTGCATAATAAAAGATTTCATCATAATACAAGGTATGTTGTGATGAATTGTTTTAGTGGAATATCCATGGAAGTTTACATATCACCTCCCAAGCCATTTGAAAACACTTCCCGAATAATATTTTTCCTTCTCAACCTAATGGCAACACAAAGTTGGAGTTACTTAAATAGAAATCCACTGAGTCAACAAATATTTTCCTCATAAGAAACTTTACTTTCATCTCCTGCATTGTTGAGAGACTTGATAATTTGGATGAAATAGGCATCAATTGCATATTCTTCCTTCATTTCTTCAAATCCAACAACCTTATTGGTCATTGTGATAARTAGGTGACTCCTTCTACTTAAGGAATCAACCACAACATTAGTTTTTCCACTAATATGTTGCACTAAAAATGTATAACTTTGCATAAATGAGACCCGCTTGGCWTGCTTATGATATAGCTCTTCYTGAGAGTTTASATATTGTAGTKCTTGATTGTAAAATGTCAACAAGATGATTTCTCTATGCAATAGGTAGYGGTGCCTCCATTGTTTGAATGTTTCAATGGAAATTAAAGTTTGTATCATAAGTACCATACATTTTCTTGAGGKTKTTCAATGTTTCACTGAAATAGGTSACTGGTCTACCCTCTTGGCTCAACACTCCTCYGATTTCCACTATTGAAGGAACACAATTTGCCGCTATTGAAGGAACACAATTGATGGCGAATTACTTCTCAAAGTCTATTAATGCTAGGATTGGAGTTTTGGTCACCTTAATTTTTAGATGTTCAAAGGTTCTTTTAGTTTCTTCAGTTCATGAAAAAATGTCCCTCTTAGGCAATTGGTCAATGAAGCACTTACTCCATTGAAATCTATAATAAAGATCTTGTGAAAATTTACTAACCCATGAAAAATACTCATATTTGTAATGTTTTGAGGAGTAGGTCATTCAAGTATGGATCTTTAAAATTTTCTTGATCCATGCTCATTCAATTTGATAAAATCACATTCCCAAGGAAAATCAACTTGTCTTTACAAAATTAATGTTCTCCAAGTTTTTCAAACAATCTTTTTACTCTAATAAGTGTATATGGCACCATTTTCAAATGTCTCATATCCTCTTTCAAGTTTTTATTAAAATCAAAATGCCATCAAAGTAAATTATGAAAAAATTCACAATGTAAAGCCTAAATACTCTATTAATAGTTTGCATAAAAGTGGAAAGAGCATTCGCCAATCCAAATGGCATCACCAACCATTCGTACAAACCATCCCTGGTCTCAAACCTTATCTTATATTCATCAGCTTCTTGAATATGGATATGATGGTAACCACTCCTCAAATCTACTTTGGAGAAGATTTTTGCACCAACCAAGCAATCTATATGTCATCCATTCTAGGTAATGGATATAGGTACTTCATTCTTATCTTGTTCATAGCATTAGAAACCACATGCATTCTCCATTGGCCTCCTTTCTTAGCTAAGAGTAGAGTAGTGGCATAGGGATATGTGCTTTCCATTATGAATCTTTTGCTAACAAATATGAAATCTCCCTCCTCATTTCTTTATTTTCTTATGAAACTAACATGCAAGCAACTTTATTAGGATGCAATTTTGATCCTCACCTCAAGTCAATATGGTCTGTAATACCTTGTAAGGAAGGTAAACATGTTGGTAAATTTGTTGGAGTTACATAGTTGTCTACTACCTAGCTTATAGGACATTCTATAACCCATTGTCACGAGAGACAAAGCTGACATTTCAAATGCCCCTTGTTTTTTCCATGGTTTTAATAGACGCTTCTTCCCATCATGTTGTACTTCATAGGTGTTTTGTTGACCATGATGGATTACCTTTACTCATATTGCCAAGGTCTTCTTAACAACAAATGTCATGCATCCTTCAACATAAAAAATGGCATGAAACCAAATAGGCCTTCTTAACAACAAATGGCATGCTTACATCAACACAAATAATGGCATACAACTAGATGAAATTGGAATTTTTTGAACACGTTTTGTGCATAATTTGTGGATATCTTGGGCCATAACCTGATCTTGTATTTACCTCGTCTTCTCTAAATATTTTGAAGGTTATTCCATCATATAAAGGCAACATGCAACTTCATCCTCAACGCTTCAAACTTTACTCAACTTGAATCTTCTCCATTCATGTTATCCATATCAAATTGCCTCTCTAATTCTTAGAACCAATCTACTAACATGTGAAGGTTCAAATCACCCTTGTACTCTAAAACCTTGGCCCTAACTTTGTGCCTTGTTTTGAAATAGCCACCATCGACATTTCCATGAGATCCATTGCTCTAACTAGGCTCTTAGATTCTCGTACACATTTCTATAGAATCTGGCTTCATTGCTTCTAATATTTTAGCAATTCATCCCCACCATTCCCTCCCTCAATGTTTCTCATAGCTCTTCTTCAAAAAACCTATTCTATGAGGTTTGCAAGGGAACACTTACAATGTGAATGAACACATATATCGCTTGATTTTTCTACAGAAATATTGTAACTGTATCAGAGTGAAGTCGAAGAACTTGAGCAACCCGCAGGTTGCCAAGTGCCTCCGAACGCCCGATTGTTGTCTCACTGCATCCCTTAGACGCTCCCAGTCTCGCTCTCTCTAGTGAACTGGCATCGTGCTCTCTGGAATATGCTGATCACCTGCATCCACACAAAAACACTTGGTCAACCCACATCATCCATAAAAAAAATCAAAAATTCAAAATTTCAAAACCCCTTAGCCTTGCCTCCAGTGCGTGGCTTTCACCCATACAGGTGCGCACATGTGCACTCATATTATTTGCATAGCTGCACACTAATGTGTAGATGTCTGAGAAATAATTTCTCATCAATGTGTAGCTTTCACCCCAACAGGTGCGCACACATGCACACCTGTCCTCTACATAGTTGCGCACTGATGTACAGCTGTCTGAGAAATAGTTGTGCACAATGCGCAGCAGTCATTTTAACAGGCACACATCTCATGTGCGCATGTATTTTCCTCACCCACACCCACATGCGCGGTTGTTTCAGGCACAATCACACACTATGTGTGGGAGAAGGAATTATAGTCGTGCATATGCGCACGAGTATTCCTCCTTCTCCCACGCACTGGTGGGACACTACCCAAAACTACCCCTGTACAACCATTCGTACACCCCCTAACTACCTTCTACAAATTCCAAATTATGCAGGAGAATGGGCCCACTAACCTGGCTCTCGCAACTCCCGGATCGGTCGACTCGAGCTCTCGTAATCTCCAAATCTCCTCAGAATTATCTTGTCAAATCACTACAGCGGTGGGTACAAATAAGGTGGCATTGTGGGCCCACCAGCCATATATAGTCCCTTTTGCCAATCTTCCACACTCAATTATAGTAACCTAGAGCCTCTATTTTTCGATCCATTCTCAGCCACGAGATCCTAGTCCTGCCATCTACATAGTCACATTCCCCGAGTTATCACCTGAACTTGGCCCCAGAAGAGAATTTTCCTCGCATCATGTTCAGGTACGCATGCTCATGTTCAAAATTTTATCAAATAGTTGTCATATGTTCTTTATCATCAAATATTTTTCACATCGAGTATTTGGTTTTCATGTGTGTAGGTACTTGTTATGCAAGGGACACAACCCCTTCCGATATAAGTTCGACTCTGGCATGTAATTCTTCCATATGAAAATCAATTGCATCTCCTAGCCATACCCTCTGACATTTACCTTTAGGGTCCTTACATCCAGCTCTGCAGTACCTTTCGCTCTACTACATTTTTTGGTACTATCACCAGGTGGCACTCTCCCCCACATGAGTCGTCCCATTTATAGTTCCCCTTGGCAACTTGACACTCATTTTGATTTGACCCCCTAGGGATGGGAGTCCCGATAGTCTTATGCACTTCTGAGAATGAACCCCATACTTCTTCTCCTCGTATTGCTAGTCTTCCCAATGGACTCCCAGGTCATATCATCTTGGTTCTATTGACTTCCCCTCTGTCTCATCCACCATCAGTTTTCCCATATGTAGATTGTCCTCCACTCATCTACCTCATACACAAACCCACCCATTACCCCCCCACTAGTTCTCTTTCATAACTTGTGCCCTCACAAGCCAAGCCATATTTCACTAGGGCACCCGTTTTTGTATATGTACACTCAACCAAAATTATTCTTTCTTTATTTGGTAATTGTAAAAAGCCTATGTTTCCAACATTTACTTAGTTTTTCATCATCACCCTTGATTACCTTCTTTTCCTGGAAAAGAAACCCATGTCGGCCTTGTTTGGGGCATCCACTCTCTTTTTTCATTCTGACATCGTTCACGAACCCCGAGTATCCCAATGTCCATGTACCCATGATCTCCAAGTTTGTCAACTTTATTAATCCCTTGGCACATTTTAACCCCATATATAGTCATCCCCTTAACACTAGATACAGTTTTACAGTTGCTGCCAATCATCCTTCAAAATTCCCCAACCAAGGGAAATCTTGAGTCTCACCGCATCTTGACTTCATCCATGTTACATGTTAGTACCTGATCTCATCTTAGTGGATTTCATGAAGCCCTTTGCTTCTTGGAGTCATGTCTCCCTTTTTGTCGACATCAGAACAGTTTCCAGAAGGGTGACAGTATCTTGACTCTCATTACCTTTTCAATGAGGAGTCTTGGACGACACAGAGAGAACCATCATTTTTCTTTGATTTCGTTAACCCCCATAACATTCAACTTCAACAAACTCTCATGTTACGGTGGGTCTTACTATGCGACTATTGCAGTTGTTTCATACCATTCGAAGACCTCTGAATTCATTACGCCTTCAATGCCTACGAGTCATCGACACTTCTTATAGGCATCCTTGCCTCACTTTAGAGTATATTCACCATCCAGAACTGCCATCTGTCATTATCAACAACCCCCAAGGGTGCTTCAATTATCTATATCAACATACATCTTTAGTTACAGTCTCACATTTTGGTTACATGACACAAGCATAGGGCATGGCCGCCTCGTTTGTATACAAATTTTCTTTTTATTCCTAGAGAAAGGTTTGGGTCCCACAGTTTTCCCTCTCCCTTCGGCGGATCGCTCTTGCAGTTCCTCTCATCACTCTTCATTACAATGGCACTCTTAGTAAAAGAAACATTGATGTATTTTGGGTATACTTATACTCCTAACCTCACATATCAAGGGGCCTTTGTTATCACTAAAATTTCATCTGCAACATTGCATGCAAATGGTTACAGAAACATATCAATGCCAACAAAAATTAGTTCACCTACAACAATGAAATGCATTCAAAAGGAATTTTTTTTTACAATTGGGTAAAAAATTGACAAGCGCAAATTCACCAAAGGAAGTGTGTGCACAGTGCGGAGTATGTGCAGGCCAACAAATCCCTCAGAGTGCACAATGCGTCAAGTGCACGACTGTGTACGAGAAAAGTCGTGCACTTCTATGAATGACACATTTATGGATCTTGTCGGCCCCCCAACCACTTATGGACCAGCTCCCAACTTGATTTGATCTTCATATCTTAGAGAAATCCGAATGGGGGGATGGTCAAGGACTAGAGGTTTCCCTAAAAGGCCCCTTGTTCACACCAAGAACCAATTACATTTTTCCTTGAAGAAATGCTATAAATAAGAGCCATGGGTGCACTAAGAAATCAAGATTTTCATAGTATTGTTATGTTGCCTCAATTCTCACTTGAGAATCCTCTTTTCTCTTTGGAGCCTTCAAGCATCATTGCAATAGGCCATTCCACTCACCTCTTGAGGGAATAGAAATTGATTTTCGTCACCATTTATCATTTTTCTTCCATTGTAAGAAGAGCTCTCCATTAGGGAACTCAAGAGCCTTCTCAAGGAGAAAGACGGGACTTATAAGTCTCCATTTTTCTCTATGGTGTTTTGCCTACTAATTTATTGATCCATTGGTAGCATTATGTTGGTCATTGGTTGATTTTTATGGTTCTAAGTTGCTCATGATTTCTAACTTTTATTTCTTAGTTGTTTTAGTTAGTTTATTTGTTTATTACATGTGTTTGTCTTGATTAACCCACTCACAAACTTCTGTCTTGTCTAGCAGGCTCATCTAAACATGCAAGTGTTGTTGCTTTCCTCACCCAAGTGACAAAACCAACACAACAGGAAGGTGTGATCCATGAGGATCTAAAGAACGCTCATAGAGGTCCAGGAGGATCCAAAACGCTCATAGAGGTCTCATGGGATCTGTAAAATCTCAAAATTAAAGTATTACAATTACTCTAGAAAATTCCATAAATACATAGATCTCGACAATAGCTTTCCAATGATGAAAAAATCGCCTCAAATGGAGTTTGTATGAAAACGTTATGGTTGGTCAAAGTTTGGTCAACATGAAAAAGTCAAAGGAATAAGTCAAAGGGTGACACGTGCCACATGACCGTACAGGTCGTACAGTGGTGATATGGAAATCAGGTGATGTGGCATATTGGTTGGCCGCTGATTGGGCAAGTTGTACACTCTAGATGGACAAATCACATGGTGACACGTGGAAAGATATAACCATTGAGAGGTTTCCATGTGGCAACCTGCCATTGGCCAATATTGCTTATGTTTTACCAAAATTATGGAGTCGATGAGGGTCAAACCGGAAACCTCCATAAGACTTTACAAAGCCTCCCCTACCATCGCGCCATCACATGAACTTTAACCTATCAATGGCATAAAATTTATTTGAATTAATGTAAAGTTCTATTTGGAGGGAAAACGGGCAAAGGGCTAGCCCCCAGCCTCGGGTATATATGTTAATATATTCCACTGATTCCATAAGCGCACAGGGCTAATGAACTACAAACCAACGCAACCATATAATATATGGTTACAACCATATATTAAAACAACCAACAGATATGCCAACCAAGAGAGGATCGCGGGGAATAGAACCCCCGACCTCTGTTATATTTAGCCAATGATTTAGCCATTAGGAAAACCACCCTCTTGTTACGGGATGCCTCCAAATTTAGCATTATGCTGTAGTTTGTTGTGGACGAGGGGTTAGGGTCGTGGCCTATTTAATGGGTGCGAATCCCAACACATAGGCACACATCCAAATGTGCATAAATCCCGAGATGCACACATCCTGAGGCCTAGTTTTTTATGCAGAGCATGGATTCCAAGGTAGTACAGATGTCTCAAAGTACGTGCTAAGAAGAGGCCATGTATGATTGTCTCATAAAGTGTGTCATGAGATACAATGACAACACCTAGGCAACTTTATACTAATTTTTCACATTTTTTCGCAAGGATAATGAATTTGAGGTCTATTTTATGATCGAAGGTCATTTTAAAAGTCTTAGTCCAATCCTTAATGAGAACCATATTGCATCGGCGTGTGGAGAGGGTGAAATTGAGCCAGTTTGGAATTTGGTCAACTTTATAGTCAAATTTCTTAGAATTTCGCAAGGATTACAATGGTGAACTTATTTTCTGGTTTTGAGTAATGGAATTAAACAGAGTCCATTAAATTGGATTTTTGCAAGCTCATATTGTAATGTATTTTGGTATTTTGATATGATGGAAAACAATCATGTTAACTAGAGGGACTTTGAAGATGAAGTGATATATGCCATATACATATATAGTTTGAGTTCTTTTATTTTCTTCTGTGTCATCTCATCATCATTTAAATTAATCATTAATTTATGTGTTTTGCGATAAAGAGCACATCATCAAAATTATGCAAATCACCTCAATACGATCAGTAATTTAATTATGAATCAAGTTAGATGTTGCATGTAAATATTTAAAGGAATAAATGGTGTCTAAGGATTTTCGGATCAGGATAGCAATAAAAATGACAAAGTATGGAGTGTGGAGAGGAAAATGGCTAATTATGGAGTGTGGAGAATAAAATGATTAAGTAAAATATGAAGTGTTAAGGAAAATGACTGAGAAAAATGACAAAGTATGGAGTGTGGAGAGGAAAATGACTAAGTATGGAGCGATAGTATAGAGAGGAGTGAGGTCATTTAGCATAAGTGAAAATGACTAAGTGTTGGGGGTAGTGCAAAATGTGGGAGAAAATTGACATATCTTGGGCATATGACCTCTGGTTTAGATTTCGTAAAATCATGGATGACGCTGTCACATAGGGCTATTCAGTGAGAATATGGACACAAGAAATTTCCTTCTTTTAGTGTCTTTTTTATTTTCTTCTCTTTTTGTTCAAAAGAGAAACCATCTCCATTGGCCTTTTGTGAAGAAGAAGAAGTGCAATACTGAAACTGATTCTGAATTATTAAAACTTGTTGGGTCTTTATGATCAATAAGTAAAGGGTATTTGGCACTTTGCAAATTTGAAAAATTTGTTCTTCATTTGAAAGAGGCATATGTCCAAATATGCACCCCAATTACCTAGTTGATGGGTGTCAGGAAAATATATCAACAAATTTTCAACAAAATGTGCATTATTATGCCTTGTAAAAATATCATCAAAGAAAAAGAAGCAACAAACATGTTATTTGAATAGGCCTAACAACTCAAAGGAGTGATTAAGTCAGTCAAAAAGCATGCAAGATGGAGAAGGATTTCTCATGCTCACTCACAATCTCTTCTCCCTCAAATCTATTTTCCAGATATCATATTGATTCTCTTCTCTGCAAGCATTGAGCTCCAATTTGATATTATATCGTTCATTTGCTAACATCGATCAAATTTCATAGTGTTCATCTGCGAATACTGAGATTTAGGATGAAGATTCCTATCATAGTTATAATCTTGTTCCTGCTTTTTGCAAGTCGTAGCTGCAGCGACATATTGTTGGAGAGCAATCTATTTATCGCATCCGACAATTCCAATCCCAATTCTGCGATTGACTATGGCTCCTGCTTGGAGAAAGATGCGGTATTGCATTGTGATGAAGAAAAAAGCCAAAGAAGAAGCTCGTCGGAGAAGAATGCCACAAAAGAACAGAACAAGTCATTGTTCAGGTTGAGTCCGATGGGCATTCAAAATAAAAACAAGGTCGACGAATCGCCTACATCGAACAAAGCCGAGAGCATATTCCATGTACTACTGAAGGGAAAAGTAACAACGTTTGGACCCAGTCCTAAAGTAAATTTCATGGTGATCGAACAACGCCTCTCCAAATCCAAGCGTAGTCCCGAAGTCGGTCACATGCAGATGATCCGCCCTAAATCTCAAAAGATAAACGACGACATCTTCAAATCCTAGCATAGCAATGGAGACGATAGAAGAAATAAATGCAAGCTGCACTCTACCCCGAGCCCTGAAAGTGGCCATTGATGGGTATCAACTGAATACACAACATTAATAGAACAGAGATTAAGGCAAGAATTTGTTCATGATCGATAAAGCCCGGCAAATCCCATGTATACAACAGTGTTTCCCATTTTGGTCCTTCAGGTTCAGATCCAGGTGAAGGATCAGAGTTCTTCATCTTGTATCTCAGATTTTTGGGAATCAAAATTTGACATTTCAATTATTAAGGCAGTATTTTTTGAAACGTAAACTTGTTCATAGTTTGATTCTTTGTTTATTACATGTGTTTGGCTTGTTTAACCCACTCATAAACTTATGTCTTGTCTAGCAGGCTCATCTAGACATGCAAGTGTTGTTGTTTTTCTCATCCAAGTGACAAAACCAACACAACAAGAAGGTGTGATCCATGAGGATCTAAAGAATGCTCATAGAGGTCGAGGAGGATCCAAAACGCTCAAAGAGATCCCATGGGATCCAGAAAATCTCAAAATTAAAGTATTCCAAATGCTCTAGAAAATTCCATCAATACATAGAGCTTGATAATAGCTTTCCAATGATGCAAAAATTGCCTAAAATGGAGTTCGTACGAAAAAGGTTATGGCTGGTCAAAGTTTGGTCAAGGGGAAAAAGTCAAAGGGTGAGAAGTGGCACATGACCATACAAGTCATACAGTGGTGACATGGTAATCAGGTGACGTGGCATATTGGTTGGTTGTTGACTGGGAAAGTTGTACATGTTAGATGGACAAATCACATGGTGACACGTGGAAAGAGATAATGATTGAGAGGTTGCCACATGGCAACCTCCCATTGGCCAATATTTCTTATGGTTTACCAAAATTATGGAGTCGATGAGGGTCAAACCAGAAACCTCCATAAGCCTTTACAAATCCTCCCCTACCATAACGCCATCACATGAACCTTAACCTATCAATGGCATAAAATTTATTTGAATTAATTTAAAGTTCCATTTGGAGGGAAAACGAGTCAAGGGCTAGCCCCCAACCCTGGGTATATATGTTAATATACTGATTCCATAAGCGCACAGGGCTAACGAACTGCAAACCAATGCAACCATATAATACATGGTTACAACCATATATTAAAACAACCAACGAATATGCCAACCAAGAGAGGATCGTGGGGAATAGAACCCCCGACCTCTGTTATATTTAGCCAATGATTTAACCGTTAGGAAAAACCACCCTCTTGTTACGGGATGCCTCTAAATTTAGCATTATGCTGCAGTTTGTTGTTGACGAGGGGTTAGGGTCGTGGCCTATTTAATGGGCACGGATCCCAACACATAGGAACATAACCAAATGTGCATAGATCCCGAGATGCACACATCCTGAGGCCTAGTTTTTTATGTAGAGCATGGATTCCAAGGTAGTACAGTTGTCTCAAAGTATGTGCTAAGAAGAGGCTAGGTATGGTTGTCTCGTAAAGTGTGTCATGAGGTATAATGACAACACCTAGGCAAATTTATACTCATTTTCACCATTTTTCGCAAGGATAATGAATTTGAGGTCTATTTTATAATCGAAGGGCATTTTTAAAAGTCTTAGTCCAACCCTTAATGAGCACCATAGTGCATCGTTTAGCGCGTGGAGAGGGTGAAATTGAGCCAGTTTGGAATTTGGTCAACTTTATAGTCAAATTTCTTAGAATTTCTCAAGGATTACAATGGTGAACTTACTTTCTTGTTTTGAGTAATGGAATTAAACAGAGTCCATTAAATTGGATTTTTGCAAGCTCATATTGTAATTTAATTGGGTATTTTGAGATGATGGAGAACAATCATGTTAACTAGAGGGACTTTGGAGATGAAGTAATATATGCCATATACATATATAGTTTGAGTTCTTTTATTTTCTTCTGTGTCATCTCATCATCTTGTAAATTAATCATCAATTTATGTGTTTTGCGATAAAGAGCACATCATCAAAATTACGCAAATCACCTTAATACGATCAATAAGTTAACTCTGAATCAAGTTAGATGTTGCATGTAAATATTTAAAGGAGTAAATGGTGTATAAGGATTTTCAGATCAGGATAGAAATAAAAATGACTAAGTATGGAATGTGGAGAGGAAAATGACTAAGTATGAAGTGTGGAGAAGAAAATGATTAATTAAAATATGAAGTGTTAAGGAAAATGACCAAGAAAAATGACAAAGTATGGAGTGTGGAGAGGAAAATGACCAAGTATGGACCAATAGTATAGAGAGGAGTGATGTCATTTAGCATAATTGAAAATGACAAAGTGTTGAGGGCAGTGCAGAATGTGGGAGAAAATTGGCATATCTTGAGCATATGACTTTTGGTTTAGATTTTGTAAAATGATGGACGAAGTTTTCACATAAGACTATTCAGTGAGAATATGGACTTAAGAAATTTCCTTCTTTTAACATGGTTTTTATTTTCTTCTCTTTTTGTTCAAAAGAGAAACCATCTATGTTGACCTTTTGTGAATCCCTTTGACTTGTAATCCCCTTCACAACACTCTTGGGCTACCACTGACATTCACAGCTGCGTATTTGAACATTTAGCGTCTGCTATTACGTCAGTGGCCCAAATATGAACGTACGGGTCAACACCCGTAGGGTCGGGTTTTACACAAAGTCAAATAAAGAGAATGGGGGTAGTTTAGTCGTG
>JASDQU010714441.1:0-13749 GCA_032191745.1 Picea mariana
GGTCTTGGATTAAAAGACTTGGAGGAACGTTGCAGATGGATCTCACATATGCCACCATTCCAGTCTTTGGAGGGGAACACAGGAGGTTGTACAGAGAAGCCCAGCTAGCCTATATTGTCAGTGATGAAGCAAACCCCACTAATCACCCCATCTTTGCACTTGACACCGATTTAGGCGCTAGCTTGTTACAGATCACTGAAACTCCTGAGATCCCTTTACAGATCAGAAAACAACCCATTCTTAATCAGGAGATACCTCCTCCAACCACCTCTGTTTGGAATATGTTCTTTGATGGAGCTTCCTCTAGTATAGGTGCAGGCGCTGGAGTGATTTTCATATCGCCCTGTCAAGAGACCATATCCCTATCATACAAGCTGGAATTTGAAACCAACAACAATGTGGCAGAATATGAAGCTCTTGTTCTGGGTATGAGGGCTGCAAAAGGAATGGGAATAAGGGAGATGACAGTGTTTGGAGATGCGGAATTGATAATCTAGTAGGTTAGGAATGTTTATCGGGCCAAGCATCCTCGACTCAAGAGTTACAGAAACGAGGTATGGGACCTGATTGATAATTTCTTCTTAGTTTTCAACATTGCTTTTGTCCCAAGGGAAGAGAATACCTTGGCCGACTCCTTAGCGGTCTCGGCTAGTCTGTTCAGGATCCCTCTGCCGCCGAAGATCCATGGTGAGGTCAATATAAGATATAGGCCATCCATCCCAAACAATATAAAGCATTGGAAGGTATTCGAGGATGATCTTGAAATCAAAAAATTTCTTCAGACCATCGATGAGTTTTTTGCATTGCACATCGATCAGGATCATGATCCCGAAGGTGACCCTCCTTCTGAGGTATTCTTGAATAAAATTGTTAATCATCATATTGTTCAATTGCCCAATAATCATATTCCGAGGGGACTAGTCCCTTTAGAAAGACTGTTCAACAGGAATGATGTGGCAGTAAAGTGTAGTATTTCAAATGAAGATGCTGATATAGCCAAATGCAACATTGGCACATAGGAGGAGCCTAAATTTGTCAAATTATCAAGCAGCCTGACCAGTAAACAGAGGGCGGAATATACTGAGTTATTAAAGGAATTCGCTGATGTGTTTGCATGGGCCTATGAATACCTCAAGACTTATGACACATCTGTCATCGAGCACAAGATCCCACTGAAAGAAGAGGCTAAGCCATTCAGGCAGAAGCTCAGACAGATAAATCCCATGTTGCTACCTGTCATGGAGAAAGAAGTGAAGAAATTGCTAGATGCCCAAATCATTGTTCCCCTGAGATATTCCGAATGGGTTTCCAATTTGGTCCCAGTAAGGAAGAAAAGTGGAGAAATCAGACTCTGTGTCGATTTCAGGAACCTGAATAGGAGCTCGAGGAAAGACAATTATCCCCTGCCCAACATGGAACACATATTGTAGAGGGTAACTAGTGCATCTAGAATATCCATGATTGACGGTTTTTCTGGTTATAATCAGATATCAGTCATGCCTGAGGACAGAGAAAAAATGACCTTCACCACTCCTTGGGGCACATTCATGTATGCCAAAATGCCTTTTGGGTTGATGAATGCAGGAGAAACATTTCAGCAAGCCATGGTCATAGCCTTCATCGAGGAAAAGGATCAGTTTGTGGTAATCTATCTGGATGACATCACAGTCTTCTCCAGGTCAGATAAGGAGCACTGCTGCCACCTAAGGAAAGTTTTCTTGAAGTTTCGGAGGTTTGGCCTATCCTTAAACCCCAAGAAATCTATGTAGAAGCTATTAGGCCATATAGTATCAGCAGAGGGAGTGAGAATTGATCCTAGCAAGGTAGAAGCAATTCAGACCCTGTCACTTCCTAGATCTAAGAAGGAAGTTCAGGCCTTTTTGGGGAAGATTAATTTCTTGAGGAGATTCGTCTCAACTTTTGCTGAGTTGGTGAAACACATCACAACAATGCTTAGGAAGGGAAATGAAGTGAAATGGACCGCTAAACCCAGGGAATCTTTTATCCAAATAAAAAGGGCATTGACTGAGGCACCTGTGCTGATCAGTCCTGACTATTCCAAAGAGTTCCTAATTTTCTCTTTTGCTTCTTTTGATACAGTAGCAGCGGTCTTGTTGCAGAAAAATGAGGAAGGGCGAGAGCAACCCATTGCCTTCTTCAGCAAGGCATTAAGAGATGCAGAGATCAGGTATGAAATCATGGAAAAACAGGCCTATGCCTTAGTGAAAGCTCTCAAAGCTTTCAGAGTCTATGTCCTGCACTCATAAGTGACCACATACATTCCTTCAGCCTCTGTGAAGGACATCCTTGTACAACCCAACATAGACGGGAGGAGGAGTAAGTGGATAGCCAAGATCCTGGAGTTTGACTTGGAGATAAGGCCTACCAAATTTATTAAAGGTCAAGGCTTAGCCAAGATGTTAGTTGAAGCAAATTGCAGAGCCTTGGGGGTAGATTTCATCAATGCATGTTCAGAAAATCAACAGAATCGACTGTCTGATGTAAACCCTCAAACAAAACCCCTGTTGGCTCGATGTCCTTGGTATAAGGATGTTATATAGTTTCTGCAGGAGTTGCGGCCTCCAGATGGCTTGCAAAGAGACAAGGCAAGAGCTCTGAAGCTCAAAGCAGTCAGATACTGCCTTGTTGATCAAATTTTATACTGGAAATACCCCCTGGGAGTGCTTTTAAAATGCATGAACCCGCAAGAGGCTGACAGGATCATGGTTGAATTTCATAGCGGCCTATGCGGAGGGCACCATTTCTGGAAGACCACAACTCACAAAATTTTCAGAGCCGGGTACTACTGGCCCACCTTGTTCACTGATTTCTGTAGAGAAGTTAGAGCCTGCATCCCATGCCAAAGTTTTTCAGGAAAGCAACAACTCAAATCTCTACCTTTAAAGCCCGTAGTTGTTTCTGGAACTTTCCAGCAATGGGGCCTAGATTTTATTAGAGAAATCCACCCTGCTTCCAGTGGGCTGCACAGATGGATCCTGACTGCTACAGATTTCTTTACTAAGTGGATCGAAGCTATCCCCACCAGGAGTTCTTCCCACAAGGTAATTATTGGATTCCTGGAAGACCTCATCACAAGATTCGGCTGCCCAAGAAAGATTGTTACTGATAACGCAGCCTCATTCAAGGCTGAGCCATTAGCCAAGTTCTGTGAGCAATTTGGGATCAAACTAATTCATTGTACCCCATACTATCCCCAGGGCAACGGTTTAGCAGAATCCTCCAACAAAAGCCTGATAAGGATTATCAAAAGACTATTGGAGGACAACAAAAGGGCCTGGGATTCAAAGTTGAAATTCACTCTATGGGCCGATCGAGTGACCACAAAGAGATCTATAGGCATCTCCCCTTTCCAATTAGTTTATGGAGCAGAAGTTGTTTTCCATTCTCAGCTAGCCATTCTTGTAGAAAAGTTCTTCCAGGATCATCAAGAAGAGCCTGATGACATGATCAGAAGATTTCATCAGCTGGTGGAAGTCCAGTAGACTAGAGAGCAGGTAATGGACAGAATTCAGGACCATCAACAGAAGGCCAAACTGGCTTTTGACACGAAAGTCAAGAAGAAAGAGTTTGAGATCGGGGATTTGCTTCTTAAGTGGGATGCACCCATGCAAGACAAGGGAAAACATGGCAAGTTTGATGCCCTATGGATTGGGCCTTTCAAAATCTCCAAGGCTTTCTCAAACAACACGTACAGGTTGCAAGATCTGGAGGGTGAAGAGGTTTTCAAAAACCCAGTAAATGGGCATTTTCTGAAGAAATGTTTTGTTTGAGCCTTAGACGGCTCCTTTGTTTGTAGATATTGTCCTTTTGGTTCTTTGTTCTTTTTCCTTTTATTATTTTTTATTTCCAGCTTAGTAGATGACTTCATAGCCCAATAGCAAGGCACTGGAACTGCAAAATGAGTTCTTAGAGCATCACAGGGACGACTCTATCCCCCATGGAGCCTAATGTTAACAACAATTCTTGTCTTGGGCACAAGAATATTCAGGTCTGCAAGTCGCACGAGAAGCACCCAAGCACAGCACGGAAAAATCTCGTTTCAGGCTTCCAAGCAAGTAAACGGGCGAAATTATGTTGTCAACGACCCATATTCATCCATAGGAGCAGATCGACGGTCGGCGGGAAATCGTAGTTAGCGGAGTTGCGTCGGGCTTAGTGCGATGGGTAGTGTCTATATTGCATGCAAGAAAGGATATCAGTCGTCCATCTAAAGGATGTGTGGCGCGAGATCTAGTCATGTCGGCATTTCGGCATTAGGGAGTTTGAAGGCTGAGGGTGTCACGTTATTCTACATCTCGAAACCCCGAACCCCGAAATTCCAATAAGAGCCTTTGAAGCTAAGCCTATGGTCCTAGCACCCGGTCACGTCAAGCAAGCCTGGTAATGGAGGCAACCCTCTTCTAACATCAAATACCATCTCGACCATTCCTCTGGAGGACACACAACGTACATCCGTGCTTTCGCAGTTTGGTCAATCGGGATTTTGAGGAAAATTGCATCGTGAACCCTCGGTGCCAGAAATCTCGAAAGAATCGGGACCGTCCATCTGAAGGACACACGATGCAATAGATGATCCACAAGTGGGGCCCTTCGGGATTTTCATTTTGAAAGCACCGAGGTCATCTCAACCATTCATCCATCAGCGAGGCTCGGGCACATTTAATTTAAAGAGGGCGTAGATCTGGACGGTCGTGATCCAGGCACTCAAATTCACGGACGAGGTTCAATTCCGCACCCCCTCCATCATTCTGGCTTTAAAGAGAGGGGGAGGGTCCGGAATCGGAGATAATGTATGCACGCATCTGAACGGCCCAAGTCTCGGTGTTTAGATCTACGGTCTGTATTGGATTCTGAATCCCCCCATCAATTCTGCCTTTAATGGAAGGGGGGGGTACGGAATGGAATTTCACTCCAGTGGGCCCCCTATCTGTACATGGCATGAATATACTGGTCCCTAGTCCTCACCACCTGCCATGTGTCCCTTTCACCCAGTCATCTTCACCATCAGCACCTCCCTCCATTCGCTGTCTCTTGTCCCCCGTATCACTTCCACGAAAGCACCTCTTTTCCCCCCCGCCTCACCTTCACCATACTGACACCTACAACATCCTCGCCAAGCATGCCACATCTTCCACCTCTCATCCTGTAAACTGTTTGGCTGGTCCAGGTGGCCCCTCGAGAAGACCTCCACGTCCCCAAAAGGCAGAGTTGACCAGGACCATTCCTGATCCCAAGAAGGCAGTTATTGAAGTTGTTGGAGGTGGTTAGACATCGTCTCCACCATAAATGGAAAGTCTGGCGAAGGACTAAAAGCTTGTCGATTCACCTGCAGAACAATCAGGAGTTCGATTGCGTTTGTGATAAGTGCATGATCGTCCAGAGTCTGCATGCGCAGACTGCCAGAAGACATGCAGACGCAATGTTTTAATTGTAGTGTCTCGTTTTCGCTGATGTGGTTTGTTTTGAGTATATGTAGCCGTTTTCGCCATTTTTGTAATCTATCGATGGTAGACCGAAGCTCCCGATTGTAAAGTTTTAACAGACACTCTAGTTCTCTGGTTATGAATCTGTATGTAAGATTTCTTGTTTAATGACAGACAGTTTTCCTACCCCATCTAGTTTTCATTTCATACTGAGGGAGTTCATGATTGATTGATTCACATGAATTATTGCAATTATGTTATGATAAAGGATTTATTGTTGCATTGTTGTATTCTCCGGTTTTCTACGTTTGAATGTAAGAAGATCTTGCGTTTAGATGTTTTCTCCTACAGTCTGTTAGAAACCTGATGTTTACGATAGACCTTTGCAATTCTCTTATACAAGTCTTCACCCTTCTCACCCTTACTACAACTCACTGTCTGAAGTTTATCTAAGACCTCACTTGCCTATGCATGCCTGGCCTAGTTTCAGAGTTAGAACAACATTGTTTTGAGTTAACTTCCATTCGATCACCCCTCTTTATAAATAAATCATGACATAAACTGATGGGCGTTGGGCTCTACTCCTGCTACAATCCAGGAGTGACTTCCGTCGCCAACATTTTTGGCGCTGTTGCCGGGGACGAAGTTGAAAATCTTCCCTGGGATTAAACAACATTGAGCTTCTAATTCTGAAGGTGCATCAGGCATCAGAGCCCTTGAAGATTTCTACTGTGCACCTGGCGACTCCATTGTGACGACTCCACTGCGGTGAACCTGTTGGGTTAGTTGTGGCTTCCAGAGGCAGACACATGCGGTCCCATCCACAGCGGCCTCTAGCTAAACCTGAAACTGATCCGGAGGCGGTTCTTAGAAAATGAAAGGCCTCTGAAGGAGAAGCTTTCACCGTCGAACCAGGTAATTCGCCATCTCCTTCTGTAGGAACTCCATTTTCTCATCCTTAGTTTCTTAGCAGACCTTTTTATGAAGTTTCTCGTTTCCTGAATTTCGGGAGTGTTCCAGTTGAGTTTTCCCCTCCTGGTCTGGGATTGGAGGGAGAAACCCTTGTCACTCCCCTCTCCCCTGAAGCTGTACCTTGGCGTAGACCCAGGACCACAGAAGATTTCCCCACTCCTAGCTTTACCACTACTCCTCTTGTTACTGTTGTTGCTTCTACACAAAGAGGAGTGCTCGCTGACTTAAACCTGTTATCCTTCTCTCTAAATCCCCTATTGTTTCCCATTCCATTTAAAGGCTCATTCCTAATATCCCCTTTTCGAGCTCCTTCTCCTCCAAGTTCTCCTCCACCCAATATTCCCATGGTAGGAGCAAATCCCCCCATGACCATAATTGAGGTTATAATAGCTGCTAGGTATGCTCCTCTTGTCTTACCACAGCCTCTCAATGCCCTCCCAGCAGAGGGATACCTTAAGCAGTTGCCCAAGTTCACAGGGGAGGGGGACATAACTGCAGAAGAACACCTAGAAGCCTTTTATAGTTTCACAGATGATAATGTTATCATGCATGCAGACGTATGGATGAGGATTTTTGTCCATAGTCTCCAAGGAGAGGCTAGAAAATGGTTTAAGGCCCTGCCCCTTGGATCTATTCATGGGATCGAAGCTTAGGATAATGCCTTTTTGAGACAGTGGGGAGATAAAAAAGACTTCATGTATTACATGACAGAGTTTGGGTCTTTGAAGAGAAAATAAGGAGAGTCTGTCTCTTACTTCTCTAAGAGATTTAATAAAATGTACAATAAAATCCCTGCTGAGATAAAACCCTCCGAAGCCTCTGGAAATATCACTTATGCTAGCACTTTTGATCCTGATTTCTACCTACTGCCGAGGGAAAGAAGAGCCACTACTTTGGCCCACATGCAGGATGTAGCCGTGGAGGTAGAATCTAACATATTAGCTGTTGACCGATTTAGAAACACTGTTGATAGGAACATGCCCAGGAAAAGACCTGAAGCCTCCTCATCCAGTCTCTCTCCCCTGCCTCTTCAGACAGATGAGACAACTAGAGTACTAAAATCACTTTATGCTAGAATGGAAAGGTGGGAGTTAGAAGGGAAGCCCATGTACAGAAATCCCCAGAATGTTGATGGTAGAGTTTTCAGAAGACCTAATAACAATGGACCACAGGCTTTCCCAAGGGAACCAAAGGGGAAAGACAGGGAAGATCAAAGGATTCAAACCCCTCTCCAAAATAACCTGGTTACTCATGAGGGAGGGGAGGAGATAGACGAGTTTGACCCCGAAATTCGCTGTGTTGAAGAAGCTCCTCCTTTTCCCCATTTGACTCAGTCTGCATATGAAGAATCCCCGATGAACATTCAAATCCATGAGTTAGGTAAAGGAGAAAAGGCTGGTCACACCTCTAACAGATACAATCTCAGGTCAAGAAATAAAGAAGGAGACTTTGACAGCCAAGACCAGCCCCTCATAGCAGAAAGGCCTACTAAATCTGCAGCACCCACTACTAAAGAAAAGGAAACTCAGAATGATTCATCGGCAGTCAAAGAACCTGTCTCTGAGGTAAGGGAAGCTCCTAAGCCTATTTCCTCCTTTAATTTTGAGCATGAAATTCAAAAGATCAGAATTCCCGTCCCCCTCTCTGAGCTAGTTAAAAATGAAAACTTCAAAAAGTCCCTCTCCAAGCTGCTACAATCTGAGTCCCCCCAGCCTCCCTCTGACTTAGTGAACCTCCAAGATGAGAAACCAGTAGTCATCCTAGGCCCCATGATAGAAGACAGAGATGACTCATCCCCTCCCTTCTACACCTCCCTAAACATACATGATAAAGTGCTGCATAATTGCCTCATGGATTCAGGGGCTTCCCACAACCTTATGCCCAAAATAGTCATGGAAGAGTTGGGACTGGAAGTGAAGAAGGCCTATCATGATTTGTACTCTTTTGATTCAAGGAGGGTGCAATGTCTTGGAGTCATCAAAGATCTAGTGGTCTCTTTATTTCAGCTGCCAATGAAGAGTGTGGTCATGGATATTGTGGTAGCTGATGTTCCCCCCAAGTTTGGCATGTTGTTGTCTAGGTATTGGATTAAAAGACTTGGAGGAACGTTGCAGATGGATCTCACATATGCCACCATTCCAGTCTTTGGAGGGGAACATAGGAGGTTGTATAGAGAAGCCCAGCTAGCCTATATTGTCAGTGATGAAGCAAACCCCACTAATCACCCCATCTTTGCACTTGACACCGATTTAGGCGCTAGCTTGTTACAGATCACTGAAACTCCTGAGGTCCCTTTACAGATCAGAAAACAACCCATTCTTAATCAGGAGATACCTCCTCCAACCACCTCTGTTTGGAAGATGTTCTTTGACTGAGCTTCCTCTAGTATAGGCACAGGCGCTGGAGTGATTTTCATATCGCCCTGTCAAGAGACCATATCCCTATCATACAAGCTGGAATTTGAAACCACCTACAATGTGGCAGAATTGAAGCTCTTGTTCTGGGTAAGAGGGCTGCAAAAGGAATGGGAATAAGGGAGATGGCAGTGTTCAGAGATGCGGAATTGATAATCCAGTAGGTCATGAATGTTTATCGGTCCAAGCATCCTCGGCTCAAGAGTTACAGAAACGAGGTATGGGACTTGATTGATAATTTCTTCTCAGCTTTCAACATTGCTTTTGTCCCAAGGGAAGAGAATACCTTGGCTGAATCCTTAGCAATGTCGGCTAGTCTGTTCAGGATCCCTCTGCCATCGAAGATCCATGGTGAGGTCGAGATAAGATACAGGCCATCCATCCTGGACAATATAAAGCATTGGAAGGTATTTGAGGATGATCTTGAAATCAAAAAATTTCTTCAGACCATCGATGAGTTTTCTGCATTGCACATCGATCAGGATCATGATCCCGAAGGTGACCCTCCTTCTGAGGTATTCTTGAATAAAATTTTTAATCATCATATTGTTCAATTGCCCAATAATCATATTCCGAGGGGACTAGTCCCTTTAGAAAGACTGTTCGACAGGAACGATGTGGCAGTAAAGGGTAGTATTTCAAATGAAGATGCTGATACAGCCAAATGCAACATTGGCACACAGGAGGAGCCTAATTTTGTCAAATTATCAGGCAGCTTGACCAATGAATAGAGGGCAGAATATAATGAGTTATTAAAGGAATTCACTGATGTGTTTGCATGGTCCTATGAAGACCTCAAGACTTATGACACATCTTTCATCGAGCACAAGATCCCACTGAAAGAAGAGGCTAAGCCATTCAGGTAGAAGCTGAGACAGATAAATCCCATGTTGCTACCTGTCATGGAGAAAGAAGTGAAGAAATTTCTAGATGCCCAAATCATTGTTCCCCTGAGATATTCCGAATGGGTGGCCAATTTGGTCCCAGTAAGGAAGAAAAGTGGAGAAATCAGACTCTGTGTCGATTTCAGGAACCTGAACAGGAGCTCGAGGAAAGACAATTATCCCCTGCCCAACATGGAACACATATTGCAGAGGTTAACTGGTGCATCTAGGATATCCATGATGGCCGATTTTTCTGGTTATAATCAGATATCAGTCATGCCTGAGGACAGAGAAAAAATGACCTTCACCACTCCTTGGGGCACATTCATGTATGCCAAAATGCCTTTTGGGTTGATGAATGCAGGAGCAACATTTCAACGAGCCATGGACATAGCCTTCATCGGGGAAAGGGATCAGTTTGTGGTAATCTATCTGGATGACATCACAGTCTTCTCCAGGTCAGATAAGGAGCACTGTTGCCACTTGAGGAAAGTTTTCCTGAAGTGTCAGAGGTTTGGCCTATCCTTAAACCCCAAGAAATCTTTGTTTGCTATGAAGGAGGGGAAGCTATTAGGCCATGTAGTATCAGCAGAGGGAGTGAAAATTGATCCTAGTAGGGTAGAAGCAATTCAGACCCTGTCACTTCCCAGATCTAAGAAGGAAGTTCAAGCCTTTTTGGGGAAGATTAATTTCTTGAGGAGATTCGTCTCAAATTTTGCTGAGTTGGTGAAACACATCACAACCATGCTCAGGAAGGGAAATGAAGTGAAATGGACCGCTGAACCCAGGGAATCTTTTATCCAAATAAAAAGGGCATTGACTGAGGCACCTATGCTGATCAGTCTTGACTATTCCAAAGAGTTCCTAATTTTCTCTTTTGCTTCTTTTGATATAGTAGCAGCAGTCTTGTTGCAGAAAAATGAGGAAGGGCGAGAGCAACCCATTGCCTTCTTCAGCAAGGCATTAAGAGATGCAGAGATCAGGTATGAAATCATGGAAAAACAGGCATATGCCTTAGTGAATGCTCTCAAAGCTTTCAGAGTCTATGTCCTACACTCAAAAGTGACCGCATACATTCCTTCAGCCTCTGTGAAGGACATCCTTATACAGCCCGACATAGACGGGAGGAGGAGTAAGTGGATAGCCAAAATCCTGGAGTTTGACTTGGAGATAAGGCCTACCAAATTGATTAAAGGTCAAGGCCTAGCTAAGATGTTAGCTGAAGCAAATTGCAGAGCCTTGGGGGTAGATTTCATCAATGCATGTTCAGAAAATCAACAGAATCGACTGTTTGATGTAAACCCTCAAACAGAACCCCTGTTGGCTCGATGTCCTTGGTATAAGGATGTTATATATTTTCTACAGGAGTTGTGGCCTCCAGATGGCCTACAAAGAAACAAGGCAAGATCTTTGAAGCTCAAAGTAGTCAAATACTGCCTTGTCGATCAAATTTTATACTGGAAAGACCCCCTGGGAATGCTTTTAAAATGCATGAACCCGCAAGAGGCCGACAGGATCATGGTTGAATTTCACAGCGGCCTATGCGGAGGGCACCATTTCTGGAAGACCACAGCTCACAAAATTCTCAGAGCCGGGTACTACTGGTCCACCTTGTTCACTGATGTCTATAGAGAAGTTAGAGCCTACATCGCATGCCAAAGTTTTTCAGGAAAGCAACAACTCAAATCTCTACCTTTAAAGCCCGTAGTTGTTTCCGGACCTTTCCAACAATTGGGCCTAGATTTTATTGGAGAAATCCACCCTACTTCTAGTGGGCTGCACAGATGGATCTTAACTGCTACATATTTCTTTACTAAGTGGATTGAAGCTATCCCCACCAGGAGTGCTTCCCACAAGGTGATTATTGGATTCCTGGAAGACCTCATCACAAGATTCGGTTGCCCAAGAAAGATTGTTACTGATAACACAGCCTCATTCAAGGCTGAGCTGTTAGCCAAGTTCTGTGAGCAATTTGGGATCAAACTAATTCACTCTACCCCATACTATCCCAGGGCAACGGTTTAGTGAAATCCTCCAACAAAATCCTGATAAGGATTATCAAAAGACTATTGGAGGACAACAAAAGGGCCTGGGATTCAAAGTTGAAATTCGCTCTATGGGCCGATCGAGTGACCACAAACAGATCTATAGGCATCTCCCCTTTCCAATTAGTTTATGAAGCAGAAGCTGTTTTCCCTTCTCAGCTAGCCATTCCTGTAGCAAAGTTCTTCCAGGATCATCAAGAAGAGCCTGATGACATGATCAGAAGAGTTCATTAGTTGGTGGAAGTCCAACAGACTAGAGAGCAGGTAATGGACAGAATTCAGGACCATCAACAGAAGGTCAAACTAGCTTTTGACACGAAATTCAAGAAGAAAGAGTTTGAGATCGGGGATTTAGTGCTTAAGTGGGATGCACCCATGCAATACAAGGGAAAACACGACAAGTTTGATGCCCTATGGATTGGGCCTTTCAAAATCTCCAAGGATTTTTCGAACAACACGTACAGGTTGTAAGATCTGAAGGGTGAAGAGGTTTTCAGCAGCCCAGTAAATGGGCATTTTCTGAAGAAATGTTTTGTTTGAGCCTTAGACGACTCCTTTGTTTGTAGATATTGTCCTTTTGGTTATTTGTTCTTTTTCATTTTATTATTTTTTATTTCCGGCTTAGTAGATGACTCCATAGCCCAATAAGAAGGCACTGAAACTGCAAAATGAGTTCTTAGAGCATCACAGGGACGACTCTATCCCCCATGGAGCCTAATGTTAACAACAATTCTTGTCTTGGGCACAAGAATATTCAGGTCTGCAAGTTGCATGAGAAGCAGCCAAGCACAACACGGAAAAATCTCGTTTCAGGCTTCCAAGCAAGTAAACGGGCGAAATTATGTTGTCAACGGCCCAAATTCATCCATAGGAGTAGATCGACGGTCGGAGGGAAATCGCAGTTAGCGGAGTTGCGCTGGTCTTAGCGCGATCGGTAGCGTCTATATTGCATGCAAGAAAGGATATCAGTCGTCCATCCAAAGGACGTGTGACGTGAGATCTAGTCACGTCGGCATTTCGGCATTCGGGAGTTCGAAGGGTGTGGGTTTCACATGATTCTACATCTCGAAACCCTGAACCCCGAAACGCCAATAAGCACCTTTGAAGCTAAGCCTATGGTCCTAGCACCCAGTCACGTCAAGCGAGCCTGGTAATGGAGGCAGCCCTCTTCTAACATCAAATACCATCTTTACCGTTCCTTTGGAGGACACGTGGCGTACATCCGTGCTTTCGCGGTTTGGTCAATCGGGATTTTGAGGAAAATTGCATCGTGAACCCCTGGTGCCAGAAATCCTGAAAGAATCGGGATCGTCCATCTGAAGGACACACGGTGCAATAGCTGAGCCACGAGTGGGGCCCTTCAGGATTTTCATGTTGAAAGCGTCGAGGTCATCTCAACTGTTCATCCATCAGCGGGGCTCGGGCAAATTTAATTTAAAGAGGGCGCAGATGTGGACGGTCATGATCCAGGCACTCAAATTCACGGACGAGGTTCAATTCCGCACCCCCTCCATCATTTTGTCTTTAACGAGAGGGGGGGGTCTAGAATCGTAGATAATGTATGCATGCATCTGTACGACCCAAGTCTCGGTGTTTAGATCTACGGTCTGTATTGGATTCCGGACCCCCCCATCGGTTCTGCCTTTAATGGAAGGGGGGGGTCCGGAATGAAATTTCACTCCAGTGGACCCCCTATCTGTACGTGGCATGAATATATTGGTCCCTAGTCCTCATCGCCTGCCATGTGTCCCTTTCGCCCAGTCACCTCCACCATCAGCACCTCCCTCTATTCGTTGTCTCTTGTCCCCCATATTGCCTCCATCATTTTGTCTTTAACGAGAGGGGGGGGTCTAGAATCGTAGATAATGTATGCATGCATCTGTACGACCCAAGTCTCGGTGTTTAGATCTACGGTCTGTATTGGATTCCGGACCCCCCCATCGGTTCTGCCTTTAATGGAAGGGGGGGGTCCGGAATGAAATTTCACTCC
>JASDQU010714441.1:13799-24565 GCA_032191745.1 Picea mariana
CCATACTGGCACCTACAACATCCACACCAAGCATGCCACATCTTCCACCTCTCATCCTGTGAACCGTTCGACTGGTCCAGGTGGCCCCTCGAGAATACCTCCACATCCCCAAAAGGTAGAGTTGACCAGGACCATTCCCGATCCCAAGAAGGCAGTTATTGAAGTTGCTGGAGGTGGTTAGACATCATCTCTGCCATAAATGGAAAGTCCGACAAAGGACTAAAAGCTTGTCGATTCACCTGCAGGGTAGTCAGGAGTCCAATTGCGTCTGTCATAAGTGCACGATCGTCTAGAGTCTGCATGCGCAGACTGCCAGAAGACATGCAGACACAATGTTTTAATTGCAGTGTCTCGTTTTCGCTGATGTGGTTTGTTTTGAGTATATGTAGGCGTTTTTTCCATTTTTGTAATCTATCGATGGTAGAGCGAAGCTCCCAATTGTAAAGTTTTAATAGACACTCTAGTTCTTTGGTTATGCATCTGTATGTAAGATTTCTTGTTTAATGACAAACATTTTTCCTACCCCATCTAGTTTTCATCTCATACTGAGGGAGTTCATGATTGACCGATTCACATGAATTATTGCAATTATGTTACGATAAAGGATTTATTGTTGCATTGTTGTATTCTCTGGTTTTCTGCATTTGAATGTAAGAAGATCTTGCGTTTAGATGTTTTCTCCTACAGTCTGTTAGAAACATGATGTTTACGACAGACCTTTGAAGTTCTCTTATACAAGTCTTCACCCTACTCACCCTTACTACAACTCACTGTCTGAAGTTTATCTAAGACCTCACTTACCTATGCATGCCTGGCCTAGTTTCAGAGTTAGAACAATGTTGTTTTGAGTTAACTTCCATTCAATCACCCCTTTTTATAAACAAATCGTGACATAAATTGATGGGCGTCGTGCTTTACTCCTACTGCAATCCAGGAGTGACTTCCGTCGCCAACACAGTGCACTGAGTAATCAAGGAGTAACCCTGTATGCCTTGTGGAATTCATTAACCACACCGATCCTCTACAACAGAACCAAATTGACACCCCTGCTACACCTATGCCCTTGGGGTTGTCTACGCTTGTCATGTCTGTACCGTCCCCATGCCCAGTTTATGATGTTTCCATCAACCTTACCTCTCGAGCCTGCACACACTCTGGAGCTACCATGTACCTTTCATGTTATCAACATTAAATCGTATTCCTCTTGGGATGCACAACACACCTGTACCCACCTGAGCCAGTGTTGTACCTTTATGTTAGGAGAAACATCTGTTCCATACATTGAATGTTGATGCTTCCATCACCATGCCCATGTGTTGAGGAGCGAGAGTGAAGAAGCAGGTTTCAGGCCTGTGAGCAACTCTCTCCAAGTGAGAGAGTGTGCTGGGGAAGTGAGTTCTCCTGGAGGGAGTCTCGTAGTAGCTACAATACTTTAAGACTTTTGGTCCAGCCTATTGTTGAAGCCCTGGAAGGGAGGTGGACAATCGATGGACTTGTGATAGTGAAGGTGTACACTCTAGGGTGGGACAGGAGTGTGGGGAATGAGGGTCTTTGGGCTGTGGGTGTAAGTGGCTTCTGGGAGAAAATCATTCCTATTGATCTATGTGACTTTCTTATTGTCCTTGCCAAGCCTATGAATCCCTTGCCCGGTGGAGTTTAGTTCCAGCTTGGGGTTGACCCACTGTTGAGCGTGATGAGTAGTGTGGTCTAAGGTTGGGAGGTTTGTGAAAGGCTTGCACGCAGTTGGTGCACTTCAATAAAGAGATAAGTATCTTTTATGTGCTTAATTGTTTTAATGATGTATTAAAGTGAATGTATGTGATTCTTCCAATAATATCATGTGTTTCACTGCATGTATGTTTCCATATCACTTTTTTCATTTCCTGTTAAATTTTATATGTGAATATTTCCGGAAGAGAAGTCTGTCTCAGTGGCATTTCCCGACCTGCTAGTGGCTGGGGACATTAAAAATTGGTATGAGAGCAGAAAAACAAAGATACAGTTGTGTAGGTAGCGTTACCTGACAGAGGTTTTGAGGGTCAGGGACGTTACAAATTGGTATCAGAGTCATGGTTTCGACACTGAGCCTGGATGGGCCATGTTAGTGGTTAACGAAACAAAGGTTTCAGAATGCATTGTTGTCAAGAGGGACCAAATATGAACCTTAGAACTTCCTTGAGTGCCAAGAAGGAACCGTGTGAAACCCAACAAGTAACGGTTTTAAGAAATGGCCACAAAGAAAGAAACCACAACAACCATGGTGTTGGGTCGTAGGATCTGTTCAGGAGAAGAAGGATCCTTCACAACCGTCAGATCTGGGGAAAATTGCATGAAGGTTAACCTCCAAGTACTTCGGACTTTGTGACTTCAGAGAAGTTTACATTTTGTTGAGCAAAAGGGGTCGAAGCCCGAAGTTCCAAAGTCTCATAGTGATTTTCAGCCATAGATCATCCAGGAGGAGGAGAGTCGTAGATTTTCCCTAAGTAGTTCGGTCATTCAGGGTTCGGGAGAAACAAAGTGTGCTAAGGCACAAACTTTCGAAGCTAGAAGCCCTGAAGTGACATGGACCACAAAAAATTTAAGAGGTTCAAGATTTCGGCATTCGGAGGAAATGGGAGAAGAAGGTGTGAATTCCTCCGAAGCCTGATGATCTAAAAATGAAGAAGACTTGTATCTTTGAAAATATTTGCAAGTTAAATTTTAAGTGTTAAAATGCAAATGGATCAACTTTGCAACACAAATTTAATAGGATTTACTCATTCAAGATGCATATAAACAACAACAATAACAGTGAATAGAAAACACATGACACAACAAATGATAAAGGAGTTCACCCCTCTCTTGGGCTACATCTCCTGGTCCAACTTCTAATGGTTCATTTGTATTATTTGCTTAAAGTTCTTAAAAATGTGCTTTACAATACTCAAAATTCCAAATAGACTACTCCAATGGCTTCAGAACGTCCAAAAACCCCTGGCTGGGCTTTTTCGGCACCTCATTTGGCAAAAAATTGAAGAAGATAGGCTTCCAGGAAGTCCCCCTTCAAACTTGTTGTCTCTGCATTTACAAAACGCACCCCTTGTTGGCTCAACCTAGCCCACACGCATATTTAAGTGTTAAAACTCAGCACTGGGCGCAACCGCATGACCGATACAAACTGTCGAATGGTTATGCGCTGGCCCTTAATCGTCCAGGGTCCACGGGCACATAGTCGCCATATGACCTCGCGCACATATAAAAAAGGGCCGAGTCCAAACCAAAGGACAATGGTTGGCGCGTCGGTGGTTCTATGCACAACACATGTGACCGGGCTATATTAAAAGGGCTATGTTAAAACACATGCACGCGTCCGTGGTCATATTACAACACATACGACCGGGGTTTAGTTTGAATGTGCACGCAAAGGTTTAAACCATGGCCATATTACAATATAACATAACCACGGGTTGGGGCTAGGCCCTAGCTCGACCCCCCACCCAAACTTACAACATTTGAATTCAAATAGATTCCACACCATATAGTGTTAAAAAACACTATGGTGGCACATTGGTTGGTGGTCTTTGCCAAAGCTTTGCACGCGGGTGGAGGTCACGGGGTCGAATCTGGTGGACTCCAAATAAATTTTAAACCAATATATAAGGGACACGTGGTGACCATTGATTGGGCCACGTGTTTCCATCCCATTCATTGCAAACAAGCCATGTCACCTGCCAACTGTCCAAATAGCTTCCTTCCACGTGTCGTACGGCCTGCCACGTCAGCGTCCATACAGACTATACAGTCAACATCCCTTTTTTTGCCTGTTTGTCATTTGGAACAAAACGCGATATCTCTCGCTCCCGATGTCCGTTTGAACCCAAATGAGTTGCGTTGGGTTTGTAACGACGAGGCCTACGTTCCCATTCGATTTGAAGCGATTCCGAGCACTTTGAATTTTTGAGCAAAATTTGATCCCCTGGATCACCTAAAGTGTCGAAGCTCCGGAGCGCCGAAGTAATAAAGCTCCAAAGAGACACCGGTTTAGTACTTCGTTGGTTCGATGTTTTGGGAAATCATAGAGTGATGAGGTAGAAACCTCCAAACTCTGAAGTTCCGAAGTCAAGAAGCATGGGAATGACATGGTCGCTGATGTCACCTAGGGTGATGTGGAACACCATATGCCTACCACATGTCCATCTGATTCATGCGTTTGACAGGTCATTTGTGCCAATGTGAATTTGACATGCGTCAATATTTGATTGGGCCATGTGTCACCTATGTATTACTGACACGTAGCACCCCGGGTGCACCGTACTAAGTGGACCCTGGGAGGTGTGGGAGTTCAGAGTTCGGGAGAAATTGTGTATGTTGTTTCAAGAACGTCCGAAGTCTGAAGTCCCGAAGTCTGGAGTTAATACAGACCATTCATTAAAAGGGACACGTGTCAGAAGATCAGCTTGTTTGGGAGATTGGTGTTCGAGAGAATTGGATATGCTAGTGTGAGAAGTCCCGAAGTCGAAGACAACAGTGGCGTGGAATGATGACGTCACCTGGGGTGATGTGGACCCTCCCTAGACATGCCACGTGCCACCACCTTAATCATTGATAGTTGTACCATGTGGACCTCGGAAGGTAAGGTAGTTCGAAAGTTTAGCATTCGAGAGATTTGAGGAATGCAAGTGTAAAATCTTCTGAAGCCCAAAGTCTCGAAGTGACGTGACCTATTGACGTCACCAGGGATGACATGGACACATGGGATGTGTGCCACGTGTTAGTAAGTTAAGAACCTTTGGAAGATTGAAATGTCAGTTAGAACATGACATGTGTCACCAGTCATATTGGGTCGTGTGTCCACTTCTAGTATTTTGCCACATTGCACTCCTCTTGAGCATGGGTAGTGGGGCCCTGAGGGTCACAGGGGATGTGTGGTGCCATATCGTGAAGTTCAAAGACTTGGCACTCCAGAAGATATGGTTCATGATGGAATGGGAAGAAGAAAATCCTCGAAGTTCTGCAGCGCCGAAGTGACGTGACATGATAACGTCACCGGGGGTGACGTGGAAGTATTCGGAGGTTCGCGGTTCGGGAGTTTTAGGGTTTGCATATGTGAAATCCTCCGAAGTCCTGAAGCCCCGAAGCTCCAAAGTCCCGGAAGCCTAAATCCCTAAAGCCCAGAGTTCCATAGTAAATACCAGTCATTGGATGCTAGGAAAACGTGGACCATTGATCCACCCCACTTCGCGAGTTTGCCAATTCGGTGTTCGGGAGAATTGTTGTGATGTGCTTTGGATACCGTTGAAGCCTGAAGTTCTGAAGCTCCTATCCACCATAGATTTGAGCAAGGAATGTGGACCGTAGATCCACCATTCTTTTCATGTCTGACAGTTCATTGTTCTGGGATGTTTGTGACGCGCGGAAAAGGGAAACCTCCGAAGCCCAAAGTCTCAAGACTCTGGATAAGCACCCAAATCATTAGCACTGGGTCACAGTTGTGGTCACATGCGATCCAAGGGTTGAAGAAAAAGGGGCTAGCACCCGAAAATTGTTGCAGAACGGAGCAGGGCTTAGAGGTAGAAGCTTGAGGGGTTCTTGATCAACAAAGACCCACAGAAAATAGAGTCTGAGGTTCTTTTATGAATTAGATTGTTTAAGTTATTCTAGAGAATTACTAAGTTTAATAGCCCGATAAAAATTTGGTTGACTATGTTCCCTTTGGTCACATTTTGTGGTGGATAGCATGGCTATTGGTAGTTTTCTCAAATTATTTTTGAGTTTTTCTAAGCTGCAAGGTTTAGGTTTTGATTTTGTTTTAGGAATAAGATGACCCACAAAAGTTTTCTTTTCAAAATTTTCATAATTTGCTTTCAACAACTAATGTGGGTCCAAAAGATGAGTGTTAGCTGCTAAAAGTGGCGACTTTCAACAGCTAAGGAGCGTCTCTCATAGGTCTGTGCACTAGTGAAAGTGTTGAATTTCAAAATATCCAAAGAAGCATTGTCGCGGGTGGTGCGCTGGTGAAAGTGAAGACTTTCCACAACTACAAAGCAGTTCTTACAGGATCGTGCACTGATGAAAGTGAAGAATTTCAACAGCTAAAGGGAGTTTTCCACAGGATCATGCACTGGTGAAAGTGGTAAGTATCAACAGCTAAGGGGCGTTTTCCACGAGTCGTTGGTTGGAGAAAGTAGGAATCACGTGCGTGTTATCCAAGTTTCTAAAAACTAATGATGATACGATCATCCCACGTCATGCAAATCCAAATCATGCGCTGATGAAAGTGTGTAATGACGAAGAATCAATTTTGCACGTCAAAATAGGATTACGATGCGGATCTGGTTCAGTGACGCATGCTTCACACTCATGGCGCCGGAAATGGTAATTTCAAATCCAACAACTCAGGTACAGAGGCTGTATTGCCAGGCTGACAACATCAAATTGTATCATTGCTTCCATATCAGATATTTTTCATGAAGGTTTGTTAAAGTTTCAAATGTTAGAAAATAGAGCCGACTCCCGAGTGCTTTCAATAGCACAAAACCTTGGCTCGAACAACAGTTGCAGGGGTTGATATACCAGATTGTTGGGGTTTTCAAGCTACAGAATGGCGAGGAGACGCAGTGGTTCTCTACTCAAAAAAGAGCTGGATAGCCTATCTTTTTTACAGACACATCCCGAAGTCCAGAAACATTTTTCAAATGCAGGGTGTATTGAATTTGTTGAGAGGTTGCAAAATAGTTGCCACCAGTCGACAGCAGGAGCTTTTGCCAAAAATTTCGATGGGAATAAGGCTCGCATTGGGTCCTTGGAGATCTTAGTAGACGAAGCTGCCATCGCTGCAGTGACCAACCTACTAAGGACTGGCTAGAGTTGGTTCAAAACCACTGCCACCAAAAATTTGAATTTCAGGGCTTATTTAAAGGAAGAGTTCAAGCACAACGCATGGAAGAAGGGCATGCCGGTTTCCTATCTTGAAGAGGAGTGGCAGGAGCTGTTTAAGGGCATCCAACTCTACATTACCTCAGATGGCAGGTATGACAAACTCATGATGTATCATTTTAAGCTCCTGGACCATTTCACAGGCAAGACTCTCCTCAATTTGCCTTTTTTCTTACATAAGAGTTTAACTAAGGTCTGCAAGAAAATCAGGGCTCAACCCCTAAGCATGAAGAATACTCTGTGCCACTTCGGACTCATTAAATTGATCATTCTGGAGGAATTAAAACAACAGGGAAGGAGTTGGCAGCATTTTCTATTCTGGGAGGGTTTTGAAACACAGACTCAGCCTGTAAATGAACAGGGGAAAGGATCAAAGAAACAACTGACTCCTCAAAGTAGTTCGAGGAAGAGGAGGACCTTGCCAGAACCTCTAGAAGATAGAATCTCTGGAGTAAAGTCCCACATGTCAAAGAAAAGGTTAAGCTTTGAAACCACTACAAAACAGCCCACAGAACAACCTACAGAGAAGAGAACCAATATATTAAATTTTCCCTATACAGACTCAGAATCGGAGCAACAAGATCAGTGCCCTATCACCAAGAGTCCTGAGCGGTCAACTGAGTTTGCACAAAACTATGAGACTTTTACTCATACAGAGGAAGGAGAAACATCAAAAATCTCCAAGTCAAAGAAATCTCAGAAAAACAAGAATCTGAAAGAGGTAATTGCTCAGCAAAAGGTTTTGGAACGGGTGATCAAAGAAAGGTATAAGAAGTTGTCTAATAACTTCGCCAAAACCAATGCTGCGTTTGAGAGATTGGCTCGGGAAAGTGTTAAAGAGAAGAAAAGAAAGCAGAAACTCACCAAAGAGTACAATAGTCTATGACCCGTTAGCTGGTGAAAGGCAACGCTTTCACCAGCTAACCAACAAAATATTAAATGAGTTAGTTGTTGAAAGATGGAAAAACATTTTTGAAGCCAAGGACAGAGCAGGTCATTTCTCACAGGTTATGAAGGAGTTCCAGAGTATCAAGGGAATGAAAATTGCTTGCAAAGGATTCGACATCAAAGATTTGAGGGAATTTTGGAAACCACATGTAAAACAAACTTCCTCAAATATTGACCATGAACGTTGGAGAAACCCAACTAACAAGACAGGTGTTTTGCCACATTGCATCACATCAAAGATTCCAGGAGCTGAAGGATGCAGATGGCAAATGTTTGAGATTGAAGACAATTCGAGTTGCTAAGTTTAGTTATTAAGTCTTTATCTTCAAAGTTGTTTAGTTAGATTTGATTTACTTTTATTAAATACAAATCCATGTTTTTAGGATCTGTAAAACAGATTGTAAGAGGATATAAATGCCTATTTTTGATATGAGATAATGGTTCAAACTGGGAGATATTTTATGCCACTGTATAGACTCTTTTTGCAGAAATAAAGTTCAGTTTCCTTTCGTTTACAGTATCAGAATTGTTCATCTTTCATTTCTTGTACTTTGTTTCAGTTTATTTTAGTTCATAAAGACTGTTATCTCTTTATTGAGCTCATAGGCTTGAAATTAAAGGATTTCTCTCTGTCTTGTACTAAGCCCTACAATCACTTGTATTGGCAATCAAGAATAGTGTTCTTCATCCCCCTTTCAAATTATCTGATCTGATTATTGTTTCCTGAAAGCACTGCTTCTTTAGATGTGTGATGAGTGTTTATTTCATTGAATCATTAAAGACCCCATTGTCCCAAACACATAAAAACCATTATTTCTAAGTTACCAAGCACCTTTGGTCTACAACCACAAAGGGTTTCTTGGAGTGATAACAAATTGGTGCCGTTGCCGGGGAGACAGAATTCAAGCTCTGCTTTCCTGGGATACGACACAGAGCTGATCTTTGATGATAGACAAAGATTAGACATTTTCAGTTGGTTGTAATCATCTATCTGGCGACTCCACAAGTTCATCTTGGCTCCTAAGAGGATCAGTACTAGGAAGAATCCTCAAGAATCACCGATCACACCAGTGTCCAATCCAGAATTAATTCTCAGAAAAGGAAAGACGGTTCAAGGTCAAACTTCAAAATCAGATACAGAAGGTAATCCTCTTTTCAGTTCTAGAAAATCTACTACAGAAAAATTTGGTTTCTCTTCAGAGAACATTGATGAAAAAACAACTGTAAATACTATAGAAGAACAAATTCTTTTAGATCAACAGAAAAATCCTAGTGATGATAAATTGATAGACTATACTTTGATTGAGAAAACCTCTAAGACTTTAGAAAGAAGCCACGGTTCTTCTTCCCTTGAGTCTTTCCACTCTCAGCAACAAGAAGATCACTTGAACATCTATACTAGCCTCCTTGCTATTGAACACCTCCTCCAAGAGTTATCTGCTAAGGGTGAAGAAAATTTAGCTGGGTAGCTTGCAAATTTTTACAGAGCCTCTTATCAGACCTCTTTCTCCTTAGAAGATTCACCTCTTTCGCATTCCTCCAGTGTTGAAGATCTGAAGAAGAAAATATCATTTTCCCCACCTATGATAGTCATGGCTGCACCACCTCCTTTGACTAAGATGCAACAAATCCTAGCTGCTAGGTATGCACCACTCATATTGCCAAACCCAGTAGCAGCCATGCCAACAGGAGACTATCAGAAATATATGCCTAAATTCACAAGCGAAGGCGATGTGTCTGCTGAAGAACATATTGAGTCTTTTTACAGTTATGCAGAGAACCTTAATATTGAACAAGAAGATGTCTGAACACAAGTCTTTGTCAAAATCCTAGATGGCCATGCTAGGAAATGGTTCAAAGAACTCCCTGCTGGTTCCATTGCCGGAATTGAGTAGTTGGATGAGATATTTCTGAAACATTGGGGTGATAGAAGAGATTTTGTCTACTACATCATAAAATTCGAAAACTAGAGGAAACAAAGTAGTGAGTCAGTCTCTGACTTCACTAAGAGGTTTAACCGGATGTATGGAAAAATACCAGCTGAAATAAAACCATCAGATGCTTCTGCCAAGATCACATATTCCGATGCTTTTGATTCAGATTTCTGTTTGTTGTTGAGAGAAAGGAGGTCACCAACACTATCTCTCATGCAAGATGCTGCTCTTGAGGTGGAATCTAATATTTTGGCCTCACAGAAGTGGAAAGGAGATTCTGATAGAAGAAGACCAAAGAATGAAGCCTCCTCTTCATCAAATGCTGATCCAAAACTTGATAAAATGGCCAAAATGCTAGAGTCTCTAACCTCTGAGATATCTAAGCTCAAGATAAAAAATAAACAGCCTATGAAGGGGAGAGGAAATTATGACTCTGCAGGCAGAAATCTGAATCAAAATCCAATAGCTTCAGAAGGAATAATCAGCCAACTCAGATCCTCCAAAGAGAAAAGAATTCTAATAAAGATTAGAGGATAAAGGTCCCTCTTCAAAATGTTGTGATGGACGAAGACAATGGTGAAGATCAAGAAGATGGAGAAGGTGACATTCATTGTGTTGGAGAAGAGACATGGAAATCTTATCTAACACAACATGACTATGAGGAATCATTGATGACTGAACTGACAGAAGATGATCTTCTTGGTGATGGCATTTTCACAACAGAAGATAAAAATAGATATAACCTCCGATCCAAATCTAATGCTGCTCAACAAGACGCACCAACCTCTCCTGAAAAGACTGCTGCCCCTGTTAAGGAAAAGGATCAGACATCAGAAGATCAGTAAGCAAATCCTTCAAAGGTGAAAGCATCAGCTCCTCCCAAGAAGACTGCTGCCCCTGTCAACCATCAAACTCCAGAAAGTCAGCCTCTTGTCGAACAACAAAGAAATCAGGAAGCCCCTTCAAATC
>JASDQU010714442.1:0-12198 GCA_032191745.1 Picea mariana
ATAAAAATAAGGTCGTGTGCGGAAAGGTAATGGAGATAACCCCTCCAAAGTTGGACCAATCATAGTGGAGAACACATATAGAGGGCTTGTTTTGGGATTCCGTCGATTTCATTTTCCACAGGGCTTTGTGGGTCTCGAATATGTTCGAGGTCCTCAGTTGTCTTCCGGACCACTTGCTTTCAATACCATTGATGGGTTTTGGGCTCGATACCCTGCTCAATGTGGTCTACCCGACTTTCGACTGTACCCACCTGGTGACTGTTCGCACGCTGGCAACCTAGTTGCCTATTCTTTTTCGGGAATACACAGGTGACTGCAGGGATATATCATGGTACCTAGGATAGACATCGGGCCATGCTTTGCAGAGTATACCCAGAGGGTGCTTTCGTGTTTGAGTTTCACTTGCATCGGTAAGTTGCTCTAGTGTTGGTTATTGTAACTGTTCTTCCAATTAATTTAGTGTTTTCCTGTTTTATCTTCTAGGGAATTTTTTAGTGTGTGTTACTTTTGAATGTTTAGACTACCTTAGAGTCTCTTTGATCCTCTCACATAGTGGAGAATCACGAGCTCCACTAGTCATGAAGGCTTCTTGGCCTGCCGCTGGTTACACTAGAGCCACCCTTACCACCACTAAGGTGAAAGCTAGACCAACAAGGGTCTTTTGAAGTGACCGGGTCACAAGAAATTGTACCCGACCAACATCTAGAAGAATCAATCATTTTAGACCTTGGAGCGCAATCTTTGGGTCTAGTTGAAACCTCCACCACTGATATTTCGGCACCCACCATCATACCGATTCATCCTTATGAGTGTCAGACAATGTCACACACAACAATGGAAACAAATGTTGTTACTCCTTCTGGGAACTCTTCAGTTCCCACTACGATTGTCACCATAGGAGAATTTCCACCTCCTAACCCACCATCACCAGTCTGAGCCACCATGGTCTTGACTGCATCTACATCACAAAGTGGTCTGATCCCATCTTTGGTGACAACCACAACCCCTTTTACACCAAGTGCGACAGGCCCTCCATTCTCATACGGGATGCCTAGTTCGGGTACAAGTCTTGTATTTTCCTACTCCACTTTACAGACTTCAGGTTTGGGGGCAAGGAGCTCTAGTGCTCCTCTGCAAGGTCACATGGGGGGCACTCCTGCTCCTTTTAATGCTTTCCCTTATGTTGGAGGTCATATCCCTCCTTCGTCCCCTTCACTCGGTCCTAACGAAGATCCAAGAGATCATGTGACTACCTTCCACGTTTGGTTCTCATCTAACTTGTTGAAATATGACTCTGTATAGTTGCGATTGTTTCAATGTACTCTCATTGGGAGTGCCACGAAATGGTACATTGAGCTTGACCGCTCAAGATACTCTTACTTCGACGAACTGGCAATGGCTTTCCTAAACCATTTCCAGTTACCTATGAGATACAACATTGTGACAGAGCTTCTGGCCAATTTTGAACAGACGAAAACGAACCATATCTCTGATCACATCCAAGAATGGAGATGCCGAAAGAGTTTAATTAAGGTGCCAGTCCCACAAGCATTCCTACTTGAGTGGTTCCTTACATCTTTGGTCCCACAGTTATCCAAAGACGTTGCAACGTTGGGAGTATTCTCCGAAGAAGATGCCATCATGAGAGCTCAACAATTTGAGCTCATCTATTCTCAGTCCAATTTATTATACAACATCTTGCTAGATGCGCCACACTCAATACTGGATAAAACTAGATAGAGAGCTAGCCCACATGCTGATGTTATTGTTGGTTCAACACAAACGAATCCCATTGAGCAATTGACGAAGCAGTTGCAACAATTATCTATACAACACACAGTGGCCATCCAAACTACTACTTTGGCTACTCCCCCTACCAAAATGTCGTAGGTACACACAGTAAAATCGACTAAACCAAAGGCCACCCAGCAGCTTGAAGGAAAGGAAAAACAACTAAAGAAGGGTAAGAGGGATAAAAAACCTACCGATAATGTTGGCGGGGACAACATTGAGAAACAGAAGGCAAGGTATCCATGCAACTTGTGTGTGGAAGACCACCCGACCCATCTATGTCCTCAGCTTACAGAAGCCCAAATGTTTGTAACACAACAACAGTAGGCTGTGTTGACCAATCCATTTCAACATGGGAAAAATCTAACCCAAGCCTTTGCAAGCATGGAAGGGGGCATCCAAGACCCCTCTCCACCTGCGAACAACCCTGCATCCGCGAATGTATATATGGTGAGGGGTGATGCTTTTATATTGACTAGAGTGCATGACTATAGTAAACCAAGCACTTCTGAGAAGGGTAAAGATGTTGAACTCCCATCTCTTCCTCTATAGATTGAGAAGACGTTGGGTGAAACAATGACACGCATTCCCAAAGGTGCATTAAAAAAATCTTCTCATAACCCAAACGCAAGGGCCTCCTAGAACTACTCTGTGGTGGAATATTTATCACAAACCCCTTGTGCGATGTCTGCTTTAGAGGTCCTCCAAAGCTACCCTTCCTAGAGGAAAGCATTGTTAACCTCTTTAGGATATACTGAGACTTGTAATCTAGGTACAATCATGTTGGATACAACCGAATTAAAACCTCGTCTACCTTACCACGTAGTGTTTCAGATAGTAGTGTCTTATCCCACAAATTTTTTTACTCGGAATATATTTCGCACGGTGGTTGATGAGGGTGCCTCGACATGCGTTGTGTCATTGGCATGTTGGAAGGATATTGGCCAACTCATTTTGTCTCTGTCACCTACTCTCCTCGCTGCTTTCAATGATCGTTCATTCCAACCACATGGTATCGTTCCTTCTTTCCCTATGCAGTTAGAAGGGAAGACCGTGTGTGTCGAAGTAGAGGTAGTAGATGCTCCCCTTGACTATAACCTCTTGTTAGGAAGGAGTTGGACTTATTCCATGCAAGCTATGGTTTCTATAGTTTTTCATGTCTTGTTGTTTCCACACGAGGACCGAATAGTGACCATCGATCAATTGTCCTTCTCTAGACCCGATCCTACATTGGGGGAATCCATGATCCCGATGATTGATAATCCTCAACCAGGTGTCGTCAATGTAGGGGTTGGTTTGTGCCCATATTTGATGGGTACCTTCGATTACTCGGCCGATTTGGGATCAAGGTTTTCTCACTCATACCTATTCATTAGATTTAGTCTTTCCCTGTGATGAAGCAATAATTGAAGCAATGACTAGTCCAGATAAACCCTTGGAAGATCTTCATCACATATTATACCTCCTCCCAAAGTTAAGCCAAATTGAAGTGGGAGAATTCACTATGACTATGATAGGATATCGGTCTTGTCCTATTAATCCCTTAGCTACACATGAGGTTTATGTTGGGGGTAATATGGAAACTATCATTGAAACCTTACTGATCAATATCTCCTGAAACCCTGGCGTCATGGAGAATGTCTTCATCAGAGTTGATTGCTCCCCTGAAGGGATTCAAATCTACACAGATCTTTTTAAATAATTCTACGACATTTTCGCCCGGTCTTATGAGGAAATGTCAGGTATCGATCCAAAAATAGTTGAACATGAAATTACAATGTATCCTGATGCCAAGTCGGTTTGACAGAAGCTTCATCCAATTAATCCTAAGAAAGCAGTAGCCATTAAGGTTGAGGTTGATAAATTGCTAAAAGTCAGGTTTATCTATCCTATCCATTTGACTCAATGGGTGTCAAACCCCGTGCTAGTCAATAAAAAACAAGGCACGATTCGTGTATGTACCAACTTCCGTGATTTGAACAAGGCCTATCCCAAAGATAATTTTCCCACACCTTTCATCGACCAAATCATTGATGAATGTGCAGGTTGCAAAGCCTTTTCTTTCATGGATGATTTTTTGGGATATAATCAAATACAAATCAAACCCGAAGACCAATAAAAAATGATGTTCATCTATCCGTTGGGTACATTCGCATATCATAATATACCTTTTGGTCTCAAAAATGTTGGAGCCACCTTTCAGTGGGCCATGTATTTTTCTTTCCATGACCTAAAGCACATAGTCAAGGCCTATTTAAATGATTTAGCATCTCAATCTTGCAAGAGAACAAATCATCCCACACACCTCCTACTTATCTACGAACGTTGTCGCTACTTTCAGATTCTCCTGAATCCAAACAAGTGTAGCTTCTGCGTAATGTCAGGATCATGGTCAATCCTCTCAAGGTTGAGGCATAATTCAGTTGCCCCCCCCCCATGCACAATCCTTCAACTTCAGAGTCTACAAGGCAAGGTGAACTTTTTACGATGCTTCATTGCCAACAATGGCGAAATCACCAAGGGCTTTATGCGCTTACTGAAGAAAGACATTCCCTTTTACTGGGATGATGTGGCTCAAAGATCTTTCGACACATTGAAACATGCCCTCACAACTGTCCCTCTGCTCTGGCCACCTAACTATAACAAATATTTATTATTATATCTAGCTGCAGCAGAATCAACCATTGGCATGGTTTTAGTTCAGGAAGATGACTTGTTCTCCGAATACGTGATCTATTACCTAATTCAAGGCCTTGTAGGAACATAACTTAATTATTCTCACATCGAAAAACTTGCGTTGGAAATAGTTCATGCTGTTCAACGGTTCCGTCATTATGTTATGTTTCGCAAGACCAGAGTCATTGCTATCGTGAATCCATTCCAGTACATGTTGACACGACGGGTAATAGGTGGAAAAAACAGTATATGTATAGTCATCCTCCAAGATTTTGACTTAGACTTCGTTTCAGCAAAGTCCAAAAAGTCACTGGTCTTCGCAAAACTTATTTTGGAACTTCCGGTTGAGTCAGGTGACGTTGTGCCTGAAGAATTGCCTATCCGTGGAGATATGTTTTTTATCACATCTTCAGATCTGTGGTATGGAGATATACTTATCTATCTCCAGACTTTGAAGTGCCCCACCATTGCTTCTCGTGATGAGCGTCGACGCATATGCCATCAGGCTAAGAATTATCTCATAATCAATGATACATTGTATCAGAGAGGTGTAGACTGCATCCTACGCCGATGTCTCACTCATGAGGAAGCAGTTATCATGCTTAATGATTGCCATAATGGAGCTTGTGGTGGTCATTTGTCTGGGTTGGAAACAACCCAAAATATTCTATGAGCAAGTTACTTCTGGCTGACACTTATCAAAGATTGTATCAAATCAGTCAAGAAATTCCATCCGTGCCAAATCTTCTCTCGGAATATGAGGTAACATCCCGCTCCCATGTTTCTTGTCATCACCGTTGGTCTCTTCACCAAGTGGATGATTCATTACACTACTTGCAACCCTCCTTCAGCAAGGGGGCACCACTATATCATCATAGCTCTAGACTACTTCGCAAAGTGGATCAAAGTTATGCCAACATTTAAAGATGATGGAGAGACTGCAACTCTCCTTTTATTCAATCAGATAATAGCAAGGTTCGACGTCTCGAGGGATATTGTCACTAACCATGGAAGTCAGTTTCAGAACCAGATGATGATTGAGTTAACATCAAATCTTAGGTTATAGAAAGAAAATTCATCACCATACTACCCCCAAGAAAATGGGCAGGTGGAAGCCGTAAACAAAACTCTTAAAACCATTCTACAACGAACTATCAACTCAGCCAAGTCAAATTGGCATTTGATGTTGTACTCAACATTATGGGCTTACCAAACATCTGCTAAGACTGCAACCGGTTTCTCACCTTTTCAACTCGTTTATGAGCTGAAGGCCGTCTTGCCCATCGAATCTCATATCCCATCTCTAAAGTTGGTAGTACAATTATTGTCAGACACTTCTTCACTTGAATAATGATTAGTATACCTTGAGTAGCTCAATGAGTAGCGTCATGATGTGGCCCTGGCCAACAAGGCTTACAAACATAAGGTCAAGTGTCAGTATGATAGGTCTGTTCGTCCTTGGATTTTTTCTGAAGGTGACCTTGTCCTGGTCTATGACCAAGATAAGGACTCCCTAGGGGAAGGAAAATTCAAACCTATGTGGTTAATACCTTTCATCATAAAAGAGGTTTTAAAAAAGGGCGCCTATAGTCTGGTTGATTTTGAAGGGAATGCTTTGGAGGAGCCTAGAAATGGGCTCTACCTCAAGAAGTATTACTCATAGGCAGGTCACTGTGGGTAACTTTTTGTAACATATGTATAGTATTTGTACTATTACTTTTTAGTTTCTTTTAGTATTATGGACGTGTCATTGATACTATCTTCTGTCACTATGGTAGATGTCAAGTGATTCCGAGGTGTTCATTGGGTATGCATATGGTTCTAGTTAGCACACTCGGAGGTTTGCCTCCGCAGCTTGGGTAATATTTACACCTCAAGGCTAGTTATTATTTTCTGGAGGTATATGCTTAGGTGACACCACAAATAATGTTTTCGAGTATAGAGTAGTTAATGAGTTTTTTCATGATGTTTTGTCATTGGGTATCTCTCATCTCTGGGTATATCTCGACGCTCAACTGGTTGTCTCTTTGTTAAATAGAGTGTACCGTGTTCATGATCCAACTTTACACCAACGATTCCTTAGGGTACGTCTCTTAGAACGAAACTTTAATTATATTACATATTTTTATGTTCCTAGGAGATTAAACCACGTTACAGATACTCTAGCTAATCAAATTTTAGATTGGCATCTTAGACACATATGAAAGAACATTAACATAAGAATGTAAATACATTTTTTTCACACATGATCCATACGACACAAAAGACCAAAAAAACATATATAATATCATAAAGTAACCAGAGTACATAGATGGATGCAAGCACCTCAAAAATATAACCGATAACGAGTCATAGGGCTTATTCCCTCCAAAAATATATACAAGTAGTGTTTGTGGCACACCAAAATGTCTAGCTAAAGTCAGGGTCTATGGGCCCTGTTATATTGGTCCACAGCGTTGGCTAAATGCCGAAACAACCGGACCCACGTTTGTGCTGCCCCCACTACATGAGGCTACATCGATGGTGGCAGGTCCTCAATCTCTACGATCGGGACCATGCGAGTGAGCATAGTAAAGTTATGCTCAACCCATCTCAATACCCTCTCAGCCTCCCCGGCTGGAAGATCTCCTACTACCACTGGTCCCCCTACGACAACAGGTGTGGCCCCTAGCCGAGGACGACACATGTTCCTCGCATAGTCAGTGGGTCACATTGGTCCCACATCTACACATAATGAACACATATCCATCAAATACTCTGGCATAACAAAAAAATGATATATATAAAAAAAACAACATAAATATTACATATGATTAAAAACAAAAAAAACTACAAAGGTGGAGACTTACCCATCTCCCCTCGCTCCTCACCAGGAGGTACTGATATCTCAGGGTCTCTCGAAAAATCAATCCCAGCATAGGGATAATCCTCTATAACCGAGATCTTTCATGACAACCACGCAAAGAAGTCATCATTAAAGGATTCATTGGTCCTTTCACCACCCTGTCATGGCAGTAATACTACCCATCTACACACAGCAAGAAGAGAGGCCTGATGTCCTCGTACCACTACTCGAGGACTAAAATTCAGAACTCTCTTAAAAAAGAATGAACACAAAATGGTACCGAACCAGAAGTTCCTATGTGTCCGCAGATGACAATCTGCCAACTGTCTTTTCATACACTCAAGAAATGTGGTACTCCAATAAAAAACTTGTGCATTTAAGTACTGGACTGCACAGTTCGTCTGTGCAGGGGACGCCTGATGAAGAGCTACAGAACCAGTAATTCTCCCAATAAGAAATACTATCACCTGTAGTGATAGGTTAGTGATCTTTGTTATAGGCACCTATGTCCTCGCGTGGTCTGTATCAGCTGCACAGTATAGGCCTATAAATTCTACTATGTTATGTGGCCCCACAGGAAAAGTCTAGAAATTGACTAGTTCCCCTCTCTTAGAGAGGCCAGTCAAAAAGTAAATGTCCTCGACCGTGGGCACTAGTGACTACCCCTCTAACATGAATGCCTCTACATCCGGATGCTAGCAATCAACCAAGGCATTCAATAGCCTAGGTTGTTCCCACATTAAAGGACCTAAGAAAAAATTGAGTAACCCACACTGCATCAAAGTAGCCACAGCATTGGGATCTTCCCCGACCAACTCATTTACCTCTTCATGCTCTCTTTCTCTCCAATGGACATACATCCTGCAAAACACCAAGGTTCAGGAGGGTTAACCCTTGCTTTTCTATTCCTTTTTCATTCCATAAGGGGGCCCACACATGTTGTAATGGTGACACTCATGTGTACATGCGGGCAGATTTTACTCTGCCCGAATGTACACCCGACGTATCCACAAACAACCCATGTGGACATAGGGCATACCTTTTAAAGGTCGACACCCCCCTAAAAAATGAAATCCAATGCACAAATAAAGACATGAAATGCAATATAAGAGAATTTGTACTTACTTGGTCCAAACAGAAGTTCGTTTCATCCACTGTAGCTCCCGAAATCACCGCTTTTGACAAAGGGGGTCTTTTGGCTCCAAAGTCAATTTCCAAATCAGCAATGGTGATAATGAGTTGCCAACTTCTATTTATAGACTTTTTGGCCTCTTTTTGTCACTTTTTGGCCTCCCTTATCATTTCCTTAATACCAACAACCATTTAGAGTGATTCAAGAGTTGCATAGGAGGGATTTGATTAGGTATTGGGACAGTTTTTTTTCTGAGTTTTGAGTAATTTTTGACGGTACGTGGAAATTTTTTTCGATGATCAACTTTAATATATAGGTTAGGTTTCTACTCCGATCTTTGTATCTCGTTGTCTTTTTCCTTTGCCATAGGATCGACCCCATCAGGTTGTGACACAAAACCATCATCTCTTCTTTAGCAATGTCGCAACTTGGTGGTAAAGCTTACTTAAACATGGATGCACTAGGTAGATCCTTGTTGCATTATGGTATTCATGCTGTCTCTAAAACACTGTAGGCTCGAGTGTCCTTGTAGTTTTTTCTGAATACGAGTTTGAGCCTCATTTGCATGATTCTTCTTCACTCTTGAACTCACCCTCAAGACTCGCAAAAAATAACAGGTCTTCTTTTAAGCCCTTTCCAGACCCTCTAAACATGATAATATTTCCGAGCAATCTTGGGGCCTTTCATGCTCGTTAAACTGAAATTTGAAGTCACATCTTTCCAGTGGTAGTTTACCCCTTTTTCGTTCTGGACGGTCAACTGTACGAACAAAGGTATACTCTATAGAACTTCAACTCTATAGAAGAGTACTCTTAGGTATAATTTCATCCCTTTTTCGGGCCTGAGGGACTAAGATTATGAAGAAGGAACCCCCACAGAGTCCATAGTTAAGCTCTTTTCAGACTACCTAAAATTGAAAAGATCGTCAAGTGACCTTATTCTTTCAAACTCGTTAAACTAGTCCAAAAGAACATTCCTAACAGAGTCCATAGTTAAGCTTTTTTCAAACTCCTTAAAAATAAAAAAATGGCTGAGTGATCTTGTCCTTATCACACTCGTTAAAATGGTTTTGAATAGACATCTTGTCGGTGCTAGTTTACCCCTTTTTTGAAACGACTAGACTATCTTCGGAAAAGGTACCCCAATGGAGTCTCCTTTTATGTTTTTTCAGACTCTCTAAATAAGAGAAACCACTTAGCTTACCTTCTCTGGGCTCATTAAACTTACATCAAAGGACATTACCATTGTGTGTTTTGTTAAACGCATTTGCATATCTTATATGCCAGCCTTGTAACAGTTTTCTTCTGCGTTTTAACACCCATGGCCCCCAAAGGATTTTTCCTGAGTATCATTATTTTGAACATCAGTCTTGTCCTAGTGCCTTGAACTTTTATGTTTGCAACACTCGTTCCTCCATTGTAACGTAACATTCCTTTATTCTTTTTCCAAAATTATTGAAAAAGACAAAAAAATCAAATATACCCCAAAAAGAGGAAGGGAAAAGTATTTTTTTNCATGCTGCCTAAGTCTCATCATTTGTCATTTTGTTGTCCAAGGGAAGTTTCTACCAAGCCTAAGTCACCCCCTCTGCAATTTATCTCTTGCCCTCATACCCGACCATCTTGAATGTCCAATCAATTCCTTGTTCAAGATCAATGAAACCTTCAATTTTATCATGAAAATTATCCAGTCCCTAACCGACGAGCCCTCAAAGACCTCTGGGTAGTGAAGTCGTACACTCATATTACACTCCTACCCGAGTTTTGAAGATTTTGAAGAAGTTGTTGGAGCTCTGAAGACCTCATCTCCAACCATCTGACCGTATCATCTTCTAGAAGATGGATACTCTATATGTATATCTTTTTGATTTCGAGATGTAGCTCCGCTGTGTATTGTTCAAGGCTACTCTTTATATAGTTATATGACATGGATATACAATGTATTTGATTGGTAGCAATGATTCTATTTTATCCCAAGCATGGGTATGCCCACCTTAGTGAGACATTTGTTATTTTGTAGACGACGCCTCCGAGTTCTTGGTCCCTGGGCTCACTTGTTCGGCACATCAGTAAAGATTGGTAATGTATTTCGGCCATCAGATGCTCTTCTAAACTCACACATTTGGGGGCATCTATTATAACCCTAATTTGCACCATACATGCTTACCTGGCATCAGGCCATCTTAGATCCCTTCTTTGCCAAAAGAACTGTTGAACAACTCTTTGAAAAACCTCTTTTATAAGGGCCCACACGCCCTACTCCATTACTGCATGCGTGTACACACTAGCTGACCTAAAATAACCCGCATGGACAGACAAAAGCATGAAAAAAGGAAAGTTGTTGATGGAACAAAGAGCTTTGGGTGAGTGCACTGAAATTTCCGGCCATGCATGGCCAAGGGTTCATCCAAATACCTAGATTCTTCTAACCTATAAAAGAAGAGCTAGGGATCCCATTTGGAGAGGGAGAAATAGAGTAAAGAAACTCTTCCCAATTGCATATTCCTATTGAAGAGGAGCCCAGAATCAGGTTCGTGGAGTGGTGGCTGGTCTCAAATTTTTGTAAGTTGACTCATTCAAAGTAATAAAGAAAATGCTTTTCCCGTCCCAATTCATGAGTTATTCATAGTTTGTTAAGTACATGTTTGAATCCCTAGCCCGTTAGTTTATAGGTAAGATGCATTTGTAGTTGTTTCTTGTCTTGTATGCAGGTCATCTTTGGAAGGAGAACTCTGAACAAGTGATCAATTGCGAAAGAGGATCGACATCAAACGCCTGGAACAAGGTAGGTTTATCTAGCCATGTATTTACTGAAAGAAATGGGATTTAAGTATGGGGACGAAGGTAGAAAGTAGATTTTCTCTTGGTCATATCTGCATGCAAAGTATAACCCTATTTGCTAGTCTGTAAGGAGATTTCCCTCACAATAGTATGGTATGCATTGTAAATGACAATGGTATGCATTGGCAATAGTATGAATTTCCTTTCTATTGTATGGTATGCATTGGAAATGGTATGGTATGGTATGGTATGGTACGGTATGCATTGGCATTTGCATTGGCAAGTGCGATGGTAATGGTATGGTATGGTATGGAATGGTATGCATTGCCATTGGCAATGGCAATGGTATACATTGGCAATGGAAATGGTTTTCATTGGAAATGGTATGCATTTCCTTGCCATTGTATAATATGAATTGGCAATGGTATGGTATGGTATGGTATGCATTGGTATTTTCAATGGAAATGGAAATGGTATGGTATGCATTGGCAATGGAAATGGTATGCATTGCCTTGCCATTTCCTTGTATGTTATGCATTGGCAATGGAAATGGTATGCATTTCCTTTCCATTTTAAGGTATGCATTGTAAATGGTATGGTATGGTATGGTATGCATTGGCATTGGAAATGCTATGGTATGCTATTGTATGGTATGCATTGGAAATGGAAATGGAAATGGTATGCATTTCCCTTTCATTGCCTTGTATGCTATAAATTGGCAATGGTATGGTATGTTATGGTATGGTATGATATGCATTAGCAATGGCAATGGTATGGTATGGTATGGTATGGTATGATATGCATTAGCAATGGCAATGGTATGCATTGGCAATAGTATGGTATGGTATGGTATGGTATGCATTGACAATGGAAATTGTATGGTATGGTAGGGTATGGTATGCATTGGCAATGACAATGATATGCATTTCCTTGCCATTGTATATGATATGCATTGGCAATGGTATGGTATGGTA